>JAFVLL020005438.1:0-42190 GCA_021397915.2 Tor tambroides | reverse complement strand
AATAAAATAAATAAAAAAATAATTAAAATATTTAAATTAAATTAATATTATTTCAGCTAGTTGTCAAGGCAGCATTTCTCATCTTTGTTTAGTTTAACTTGAAGTACTGAAACACTGTATAAAACTACTAGAATAAATGAATGTAAAAATTTGGGCTATATAACAAGAATAAAAACAAAACACAACAACATTACTACAACTTTAACTGAAAGGAAGGAACCTGCTCAAAGACTCATTAACGAGTCGTTATCCCTGCAGAGCTGCTTTGAAACAATCTATACTGTATAAAGCGCTATACAAATAAAGGTGACTTAAAAAATAAAATAAATATGAACTAAAACTATAATAGTATATCAATGATTCTAAAATATAACTGATCAAATAAAAACCTTTTAAACTAACACAACTTCAATCTCCCCTCAGTCTGGATCTCAAAAGGTCCTTTACAGGGTTTCATCATGGCAGACATCATAATGCCGTTCCTGATTCCTGCTGCCCCCAAAGCCTTTGTGATGTCAGAACAATAGGAAGTGAGCGGGAGGCCTCTGAGTCACATGTGCTGCCTTTGATTAACATTCGACTCAGGATGCAGCAAGAATAATCCAGGTGAAAGACAATTCAGCACAGATTGCTGTTCATATCTTCACTTTACAAACATAAACAGATGAATACAGCCACTGAAGTCATAAAAAGCGACATGTAATTAAGAATCCTCTCTGTTATGTCAATATTTACGCCTGATGAACATGTTCACTGTTCATTTTGAAGGTATGTTATAGGAAAAGAGATGACATCAGACCTCTGTTAATATCTCCCCCTCACGATATGACACAACACTGTGATAACGTCAATCATCGTATACGTGAGTGATAATGTACGGTGAGTCGGTCATTAGCACAAAAATAAACCTTGACAAGGCTGACTAGCTCTTTGTAAGAGTACATTTTCTGAAAATGACTGCCTGACTTTACATTATCATACTTTTATTACATAGTTACTTATATAAAAAAGGCATAAAGAAATAAATTGTGTGTGTGTGTAATAACATTTATATTAATTTATATAATTTATTATATGTATAAAATAAATAAAACAATATAGAAAAATAATAAAATATTAAAAAACAACATTACTTAAACTTTAACTATTGAAGTGAAAATATAAAAAAAAACATAAAAATGAAATAAATATTAACCAAAACTATAATAGTATGTCAATACTACTAAAATAACATTGATAAAAAAATTCAAATTCAAATTCAAATTAAATTCAAATATCAAAACTGACAGTACAGAGTTATTTATAATATTACAAATCATTTCTATATTTCATATACCTTGTATTTATCAAAGAATCTCGTTCTTAGTCTAGTTTCCACAAAAATATGAAGCAGCACAACTGTTTTCAACATTGATAATAATAAATGCTTCTTGAGCAGCAAATCAGCATATTAGAATGATTTCTGAAGGATCATGTGACACTGAAGACTGCAGTAATGATGCTGAAAATTCAGCTTTGCATCACAGAAATAAATAATATTTTGAAATATATTCACAAAGAAAACAGTTATTTTAAATTGTAATACTATTTCATAATATTACTGTTTTTACTGTATTTTTGATCAAATAAATGCAGCCTTGGTGAGCAGAAGAGACTTCTGTCAAAAAAAAATTAAATATTACCAACCCCAAATATTTGAACAGTAGTGAAAATTTATACAAAACATTAATGCATTAATGTTGACTTTCAACAATGGAACACAATGTTGATGTATATGGGGGGAAAAAAAACATGCAAATATAAATCAAGTAAGTAAGTATGAGCTGCTGTGCACTTGTTGCTTGGCAGATTATTGTCAGGATTTTAATGCTTTAGATCACCAGATCAGACATTATCTGAAGCTGAGCTACTGAACAATCTGTTTAAAAGGCCTGTTTTGTAAACTTTCCCCCTTCATGCTGTGCAATACTTTCCATCATGGAAACCAGCAACTAAGACTTAACGACTGGGTTCGAGACTTGGAATGACATCATTTAGTGTGTACTAAACATCTCATCAAAAAGTGCTCCTTGAGGTCTTTGGGCAGTTATTGAACAGAGACTGATGTGGATTTGTTGACTGTGTGGCCCTGCTGACAGCTGTGAGCCTCTCTCTCAGAGAAATGATTGCGAGATAGAGCATCCGTCTGTAAGCCAGCATTCAGGGCACAGATGAATGGGAAGCACACAACACAGCACTGCCTGGACACTCTTCAATGGATTTACTGTAGCTACAGAAGAATAGGAGGTTTGTATGTAGGCCTATATATAATATAATTTTCTATGTATAATTTATATATCAATTTATTTATAAAGGTTTGTAATCAATGGCTCTTTAAAATGAGTCAAATTGCATATATATATATATATATATATATATATATATATATAATTTATATCTAAATTTATTAAGTCATTTCAAATCATTTTTAAAAGTCTTGTGTAGTTGAAATTTAATTTTTCAAACTGCATATAATAATAATTGCATATACTACTATTACTACTACTACTAATATATTATACATGATATAATATTATATTAATATTATAATCTCATAATGCTATGGCTTTATTCTTAAAAAATTTCAACTCTCATATGGCTATGGTTTTTTTATTTATTTATTTATTTTTTATTAAAATACTGACTTTAATCTCTTGATTTTAAAATGTTGATTTTAATTTATATATGTTTGAAAATGCAAATTAAGATTTTTTAAAAAAGTTCTGTTGCTGCTTTAAATTGCATACAATTACAATTTCTAAACTATAATAATAATAATAATAATAATAATAATAGTAGTAGTAGCCTATGCAATTACAACTTTTTTTTAAAGTTTTTCAATTACACAAGATTATACTTGCAAATTTAAGGCAGCAACTAAACTTAAATTGTAATTGCATCAATTATTTGGATGAGTTAAAGTAATGGAAAACATCTATCTATCTATCTATCTATCTATCTATCTATCTATCTATCTATCGATCGATCATCTATCCATCCATCCATCCATCCATCTATCCATCTATCTATCTATCTATCTATCTATCTATCTATCTATCTATCATCTATCCATTCATCTATCTATCCATCCATCCATCCATCCATCTATCTATCTATCTATCTATCTATCTATCTATCTATCGATCATCTATCCATTCATCTATCTATCTATCTGTCTATCTATCTATCTATCTATCTATATATCATGATGATATTCTTCATGCAAAAAGAACAAGTCTGCTATTACAGCATTTCTTACTGTATGAAATAACGTATCACAATGCTTCCTTTATAGATTGAAACATCAAACCAATGAGGCTCTCTTTTAGTTCTCTGGGCAAAATAATAAAATAACATGGCATTTAAGTCCTCACACAAGAACAATGCAAAAGCAAAGGGCCTTGGGGAGATTCCCAAGAGCTGCATCTTCCTTTCCATGAGAGTTGGGTGTGGAAATGTGGGGGATGGGGACGCTGACGTTTCATTCACATGCATGATATCGAACTTAAAGACAAGAAGAGTTGAACTGGTGCAGAAGGACATCCAGCCTTCCTTATTAAATGTACAGAGTATAGAAGTTGTTGCATTGACTTAAGTTGAAAGCACTTTTCATGTCTTGAAGGTCAGATTTTTTATGGAAACACAAAGGCTGTAACAAATGTGTGAAACTGACTTGTGTAGGTCTTTGTATTTGAGTAATTTCAATAACAAAGTTTCCCCAACTGAATGATTGCACAACTTCACAGTTGTGTGTCTTTCGCCTGAGGGTGTTTAAAGTACTTCTCACTTCTGATGAAGCATACCATCCAGAATACTCTCCTGTTCCAGTTACAATCAACATGGTTTCTGTGTCACAACAAACGCATGGTGTATTAGCATTAAGACAGAGTCATAACAACTACTATTCTGTATAGAACACCACTATAAATATCATTTCCTTGAATGATTGATTGTTTCTACAAAACCTTTATATGTCAAAGTTCATGCAACCCACAAGTTTTACTTGCTTATTTGAATACAGATGCATAATGGTGCTTTTCTTCCACATTTGTTTGAATAATGAGATCTTCAGTTAAGCATGCTTTATAATTCTGACTATTAAAGTAGCAGTAACAAATCCTGATCTATAGTCTTTACATTCATGTGTTTTCTTGTGTGAGTCTCTTCCCCTCCCCCCACCCTACATTAAGTGTGTGTGTGTGTGTGTTTGTGCGAGTTGAGGGAAGCAGTGTAGGGGATGTGATAGGTATCTGCTCTCTCAAATAACAGCCAAATTTCCTGCAGTTTCATGCAGTTGCAGAATAGTTGACGATTCAATGCTTATCTGTGTTTGCGGAAGAAATAATGAATGGAAGCGTTAAGCGAGGAGAGAAAGCAACTTTGTCCACTTCTATTCTGCACAGTAGTAGCTAAATGCAAAAACAAGGACTTTAAATGCAAGTTTTTAGGATGATGCCATCATGAGGTGGGGCCTTGTTTGGTACAGGATAAAAGCAATGTATTTTGTTGTGCATAATTTCCAGTCAAACGATGCCATTTTAAGCATATTTAGGCTAACAGTGAGTTTTAGAATCAATAAAATACTACCTTAGCAAAACAAAAGAGGCCATAATTTTATTCGAAAAATACTTCAAATGTAATTTCCACCACAGAACAGTATTAAACATAATACATCTTGATGTGGTGGAAATGTTAATGACTTTTGAACATTTAAGCTACTACATAAACTAGCCTGAAAGTGTTTTTTAAGAGAGTTTATATTCTAAAACTACCCATTATCCTTAGCTTAAGCTGAAAACACCCATTAACCCCCTGGGGTCTGAGGGTGTTTTGGGGGCCTGGAGAAGTTTCAACATGCTCTGACATTTGTGCTTTTTTCAAATATAAATTGCTAAAGTCTAATAACACTGTAAACAGCACAAACTGGGCTACAATAATATGTTAGCAGCATTTATGTACATGATTGTGTTTTTGAGAAAGCAACGTTTATGCGTGGTTAGTGAAAATCTAAAATTTTGAAGTCACTGAAATAAGACCATAAAACACATACAGAACATTTGTTCACAAGACTTTTGAGAACAGGATCTCGTAGAGTTTTTGCTTCAAAATTATGTGAAAATCATCTTGTTTACTCCTTCACAGAAAACAATATATTGATTTAAATTTTTAAAGACATGTTTTGTGATCGAAAGCCTATATGCGAGGGAGTGGCAATGGCCTTGAATATTAAGTGATTCTCACCTGAGAGACAAAGGGCCCTCCCCTAAAGGCTGCTAATGGCCCATCAGTGTGACTGTGACTTTGAGGCAGGTAAGAGAGGAAAACAGTTTGAAGAGACTGAAAGTCAGCAGGATTCATCTGTGGTGCAGGTATCTGATTCAATAAAATACAAACAAACAAACAAACAAACATTTGTGAGCATGTTAAATAATGTGAACTTTGAATTATTAATAGTTTTATGGTGGTTAGAATATAAAATGAAGATGATCTTTTATAAACACGTGGGTTTTGTAACTTTTTGTAAACATATTTTCGTTATTATTCGTCACTTCGCCTAGATACATACGGGTACCAGCTGCAGGTCGTGGTTTATGAAGGGACATTTGTTTACAATGCGGGCTAAAAATGACTACTATATACTTAGAGTTAACTTCCTTCTCATAACTACTAACGGAAGCCATCCTCACACGTCAGAGTCTGTGCATAACTCTCATACCCCAGTTCATAATAAGCAACAACCGTAAACCGCAATTCCACTGTAACAAACTAGATGAAGAATAGTTGAGAGGGGGTCACGTGATCAGAGGTGCGCGAGTCGCGACGCTCCATAGAACGCTGTGGGTTGCGTGAACGCGCCTGTCTGCCTCATTTGCGTGAACGGTTCTTTTGAACAGTTCTTTGAAGCAATTCATTGATTCTTTTACGTGAGGACGTTACTACGTCACCACGTGGTCCCGATGTCCCAGCGTGGCGTACTGCATGCTTTTGAAGGCTTTCAATAAAGCGATATTGTTGTTTAATGTCTACCAGAACAGTTTGGTTCAGCTCATATAAACAGTTCATTCAGACATAATATTATATACTTAATACTTAGGGGATAATATTTCACAACTCCGTGGTAACTTTTGTATGTCTTAATAAAACCAAAGTCGATCAAATTGTTATAAACGTACTTCCAATGCATTTTATTTTAAACACTGTTCCTCTTTGCGTTTTTATTAAGGGTTTTGTTCATTACGAGTCGAAAAAATAACAAAAGTAATACTTTGCTGTTTCAGTGAGATGAATTAAGTAACCGTTGGGATTGATTCACAAGTGTTTTGATTCTCTACACGAGTCAATTGTTCATGGGAATCAAACTACTTCATGTATTTGATTCACTAAAAAGAACCGACTCATTAGTTTGATTCATCTCACAAGCACGTTACTGTTCGGGCTGTGTATTTAAAACACTGTTTAATAAAAGAAGAAGAAGAAGAAGAAAAACAAAAACAAAACTGTTCGGGCTGTGTATTTTTGATGCTCCGGTTTCGCGAACCAGTTCAATTGAGTCAATCCAAAGATCCGATTCATAAAGAACTGTGCGTTAACGAATCGGACATCCACTGCTACCCACGGGAGCGCGCCCTCTCTCTCTCTCTCTCTGAACGCAACAGCTGCATAGTGAGTGATTTGCAAACATTGAAAGCAAGGCATTTCGTCCGGCTAACAATTGGCTAACTCAGCTAATCAGATTTCCAGAAAGAAAGAAGCTACCAAACTAACACCTCATAGATATTAATAGTTACTATAGCGATTGTTGGCACACAATAAGAATACCTGACGAAGTCTGAACATAATGGTAGGTATGGAGGGTGAGTTCCTTATTTTCAATATCACTCATCGCTAGCGTGTCGTTAGCCAAATTTCTATTATCAGCACGAGCAGAGGTTGATCTAACCTCACCAAAGTTAACGAACCGAGACGTATTCTTTAGTTTAACACCGATTCTCTGTTATATGAAACGAAATAGAAGAGGATGATAAAGTTGGTGTCTTTTTTTGTTATGCAGGAACTGCATTAAGATCTTTTGATGTTCTTCCTTAACTTGAAAGGGGAAAGAATAGAAATAACTTGACAAAAGTACCAGCCATCCCCCAAGAAACAAAGTTATAAAGTTGTTTTTTGATATCCGCCCTGTTATGTTATACAATAATAGCTTTTGATTGCAAAACAAGTTATTCTAATAGCTACAAAGAAGAAGGAACTTTTGTGTAAGTTTGGTATGGTTTGTCATAATTATGATTTTATTTTATTCTTTTTGGTTGAATATCTATTCCGTCTTGTTTTTATTGTTTCTTCCATCAAACTATATTTATGGTTTCAAGATAAGTTATTTATTCAAGTTATTTAACCATATAGTGATCTCATTGTTCTATAGTAAAAAAAACTTAACTGTTGTTAGGGAGGAGTTTTGTATCACATTCCAAAAAGACAGAAAAAGAAAAAGAGGGCATGCAGGTATATTGGCGAGGTATGTAGTAAAATAACTACTAAAGCTGCTGATCAAGTTAGAATGATCACGTGTCAGGAAATTACAGCCACATTAAAGACACGCTTCCACACACGAGGCATTATTTATACAATTTATATAAACCATGATTTTCTTTATAACGCGCGTCGTTTGCATAGTTTCTATTATGTTTTTGAAAAATTGATACTTTTTAAACGCTGCATTATTACGTCAGTAACCGTCGTTTTAATTAGCAGCCATCGCCACATCTCTCCTCTTGTGTTCGACGTTAGTTGTGCTCATAAGTAGTATTGTGTTTGAATACCCTGTTTTACATACCAAATGTATATTTGTGTGTATATGTATGTATGTATGTATATATATATATACATACATACACACACACACACATTTTATATATATTTATATACATGTGTATATATATAATATTTTAGAATATGTAAGCATGTGTAAACAAACATTATATACTTACTCATATATTATGCATATAGAGTTTATGCATATGTTTTATTCCGTTATGAACATTTTCTGAGATAATTACTGAGTGACGTGTGTTTTTCTCGCATACTGTTTATCTGAAGTTATAATAAGCTGTTTTTCACTTATTTGCATATGCCATCCACACTATTTATTGTTCTATAAGACAATTACTATAAGTGTAACTGACACTGTCTCGTTTTAAGAACTTCTTTTGAGAAATCTGGATGGTTTGGGGCCCAACAAACATGCTATTCTTGTGAACAGGTTGCATGGCAAAGCTCAAACAAAAGAGTAAGACAAACACCAGCTGGTCTCTAGCTGTTTCTTCAGCATGTCAACTAACCATGTTTTAGGGTATTATGATGACTCAAGCATAGGTGGGGCCATTAACTTTAGCATTTTGCACTATTTAGGTTATCTAAATAGAACTTTTCTGCATTTGAACGTAAATGGCTTTGCTCAGGATTACTGTCTGAAAGACTTTGAGAAGCAAACAGCGTTGTTTGTTGAAATCAGCATGGCAATGCCTGTCATTAGAGTATGTCTGCGTAATGTACATGAATTCACAGATTGTTTTGTTTCTTTTTCACTTACTTTTTTTAACAGTGGTTATTCGGTAGATAAGTGATGTGCTAAAGCTTCCTTTTCAGCCTCCGTTTCTCTTTTTTTTTTTTCATCTTCAGCCACTGTTTCTCTTTTTTAGTGCCTTATATTAGCGAAGCCTATTTTTGTGTTGCGTTTCCCTAAAAGTCAGTTGAACTAGTTGTGTGTGTGTAGGGAATAGCAGGAGATTGTTGACATTTCATGATTGATTCTTTTTATCTTTTGTATTTAAGGCATTGCTTTGTATTGTAGAATAAACACTTGTGTGTGTGTGCAGTTTAGAACTGATTGGCAAGATCCCTGAAACTTCGCATTTAGGCTTGAATAAGAGTGTCGCATGTTCATCTTGGGTGTTATATAATATCCTAAGACAAAGATAAATGTGGTTCCTCATATTTATTGGCTTGTTTCAGCATGGAAGAAAGGCTAAAAGGTTGCAGAACAATGCTGTGACTCCACCTTAGACCTCATGAGTGAGGTTTCACAGATATTGTGAAGGACACCGCTGTAGATAGGCATACGACTCTGGCTTCCTGTTGCCTCACAGTAATGCATCTAAAGAACGGCATTTCGGCAGTTTTGTCCCTGAAAAACTTTCTAAAAGATCTGAAATTGGGTTTTCCCTACTTGTGTAAATGTACCAATACAGAACAGTTGATGTCAGATCTATGTGCAGTTTATTAGATCTCAGACAATGCTTTTCTTTGTTTGGGATGTATACATATTGACTGAAATTATGTGTGTGTGTGTATATATATATATATATATATATATTAGTTCTGCTTTGTGACACTCTTATTTAGTTGATTCTAATAGTTTCCATTTAGTTTTTATAAGAGAGTTGGTAAAATGCTAGTTGTAAGCATTAAATCTATAAAATGGCTGCTTATTTTTATAATGTATTATTATAATGTATTGTTCATGCAGTTTTTTTTATGTCCTCTTATTAATTGAGGTTACTATATGGATATTTGTACAATTAAAAGTTGATTTGTCACTCTGCTGCACCATTAATATGAACAAGTGAAATAAAAAAGTTGATTAAAAATTGCGAAGAATAAAGAAATGAAGATTTGTTGCAGCATATAAAACATACAAAAAATGTTACAGCATCCCTTATACAAACTTTTTTTTTTTTAACCTTAAATCTTATTAAAACGTGTTGGTCATGGTGCAGCGACATTCCCAGTGGAATAACTTAGCAAAGAGGGCTTTTCTCAAGGGCACAATTATTAGACTAACACAGTACTCTCAACAACCCTTTAGCTGCTGGTTTATTTGCAATTCAGATACTTTGGGGTCACAACCTTTGGATGTTAGGCCAGATCTTTAACAACAAGGTTACTATTGTGTTTTACTAGATCTGTGTTACCTTAAATAATGATATATATATATATATATATATATATATAAATAAAATAATGGCTGCTACAACAACAAAATGTCGAATGTTTGTTTTAGAAATGAGCTTAGATTGTTGCTTGCTCTGTATTTAATCCACTTTTGATAAGCAACATTTGCTGCAACTGCTGCAGTGTACTTAAAACAACTTTTCTTTTGTGTCCAGTTTACTTTAGAAGCTTAATCAAAACATCAAATTTAGAGCCCTGTGTGGTTGCTAATCTTTTTTTAACGATCCATGTGACAGATCATGTTTCATCTTAAGTAACAGTACAGAAGAGATGAGTACTTGTTTTCTCTTCCCCATTAATTTAATCATCTGCATTTGTAAGTGTAGTCCTGAGTTGATTACATTCCACAGAACTGGCCACACCTGACTTTCTTTTTCTTTCATTTCAGGTTTTGCCTGTCAGGACAATTCCTCTGTGTGAATCACAAGAAATCAACTGATCAAGTTTTGCCCCATTACCTGGCAGTGACTGGCAAGTCTCGACTGCTTCTCTTGTACAGGATGGATCATACGGGTTTACCGAAACTCTTAGCATACGTGCTGTGCTGAAATTTAAAAAGTCTGTTTGGAAAATTTGGCAAGTTCCATGGAAGTGTTATTTGGTATTGTGTAATCTCAGATGAATGACTCTTTGCACATGTCTCATAACATTAAACATATTGTTTCATACAAGCTTTCAACTGAAACTAAGTAAGAAAGAAATAGCCAAGTAAATTCCTGCTGACATGCCTACCCACCCATTGATCCCATATGTGGAAAGTCCTGATGGACTAGGTCATGACATTCTCAGCCACAGCAGTGCAAGTATGCCTGGTACTGGATCTAGCATGACGCCCCACGCCAGCGTGGTGGAAAAACTAGACACTCTGGCAGAAAGTAGCCTACCTCTAGACTGCATGTTTTGTGAGGAGACTTTCCTGCATCAGGAAGACCTGGGACCACACCTTCTTTCCCAGCATCCCACAACATTCCATGCTCCAGCAGTGTTGCGCGTGGAAGCGGAATTCTTAACTCCCAGCGAAAGGGCCCGTTCTAAGATCTGCCCAGCTGTGGAAAAGAATGAGGAGCTCTGTTGCGTTGTGTGTGGCCAGGCCGTCGCAGATGCGACCGAGCTGGAAACGCACATGCGGAAACACAAGGACTCTTTCACGTACTGCTGCGGCCTCTGTGGACGCCGTTTCAAAGAGCCATGGTTCCTAAAGAACCACATGAGAACCCATGGTGGAAAGGCTAAAAACAAAAACCAGGACCTGGAGATCCCAGCCACCGTTAATGACGTCATCCAGGACCAGCCCCCATCACCTGTGGTCACGTCGTACAAAATGTGCATGGTATGTGGCTTCTTTTTCCTCAACAAGGAAGTTCTGGCTGAGCACAGCAAGGTCCATAATCGTGAACCGGAAGTAGATGATAACGAATCCTCTGACAGCCAACCTCCTGAGGAGGTTCCTGTATCTCAGAAGGCGTTCATGCAAGCCCTACAATTGTATCCTTCGGGTGCGAGAGAAGAAGCCGTACGCAATCATCCATTTGGACACTGGATATCCCAACTTGATCCTTTCAACACCTACCAGGCTTGGCAGTTGGCCACTAGGGGCAAGATCGCAGCTGGTCCCAACTTGGCCAAGGAGCTCAATGCAGACTCCAACTCTGACAACGAGGACTCTGGTTCTGAAAAAGAGGAACTAGGGGCCATTTGGGCTTCTTGTGATGGAGATAAACCCAGGCGAGGCCTACGAAGTGAACTCAAGCCTAGCGAGACTCCTTCCCCATCACCTGAGCAAAAGGGTCTAATTCGTAAGGACAAGCCAACAAACTGTGAAGAGTGCGGCAAGATCTTCCGGACGTACCATCAGTTGGTCCTCCATTCAAGAATCCACAAGAAGGAACGAGGGGGAGCAGAGAGTCCTACCACACCTGTAGACGGGAGGGCCCAAAGCGTAGGCTCTTGTAGTAGTTCATCTCTTGACCGAGCTGAGGAGTACTCAGAGGATGGCTCCGAAGAGGGTGTGCCAGTTGACGCCTTTAATCCAGGTATTATTACCCAAGTGCTTGGTATTGTTTTCACTTTTTTATTAGTTCTTAATTGCTCGGTAAAAACAACTTGCCGTCATCTGTCAGAAATTTATCCACTGAGCGCTCAAGATTGTCATCATCTTTTCGAATTATGTACACCATAATTACCCAGAAATGCGCACACTTTACTACAGAAGAAGCTACTTCTGTCTCAAGGGTTCAGTTGCAGAACTTAGGTGCAGACCTTAGGGCTCCCTCTGCTGGTCAGAGAAAACACTTGCATATTTGACTTTCTGACATTGTATAGTGCAGGTTTAAATTTCTGTTCTAGAATTCCATGTATTGTTTAAGGCTTGTTTTACATATACTAAACATTTCACTTTTCCTACAGAAAAAATAGAGGAAGGAAAAATGAAGCTGAAAATTCTTGCTCCAAGAAAATGCAGTTACTGTGGCAAGACTTTCCGCTCAAACTATTACCTCAATATTCATCTCAGGACACATACTGGTTAGTTCTTTGTTGTATTGTCTTTTTAAACCGTGTTGGGTCTAATTTTGCCTTGCAATATGTCTCCAATGGCTTGTATTCCAGGATAAATGTAGTTTGGCTATTTTTTTTGTCTTATTTAAACATTGATGTCTCTCTTCTCATTTCACAGGTGAGAAACCGTACAAATGTGAATACTGTGACTACGCTGCAGCACAGAAAACATCTTTGAGGTACCATCTAGACAGACGTCACAAGGACAAACCTTTCACGGAAATCCCGAACATTCCTGCAACACCATCTGCTAGAAATATCATCAAGGCCATTGAACCTCCCAAGAGTGTAGATGACAAACAAGCCTTAAAACCAGCCAAACAGTGGCTTGCTCCTAAACCTCTGCCTGTCAGTGTTAAACATAAACCAGGCATGAGCCAAGCCGTTGTTAACAGCACAAGTCCTTCCATTCAAGTCAAACAAGAGTATGTTAGTTCTCCCGTCACAGCTCCTTACACCCCTGTGGGTGAGGTCAACAAAAAATACCCGTTACCGGTAAACCCGAAGATGGAGGAGAAGGAGGCTACCGAAGCACCTTTGAATTTGTCCCTCAAAGTGCCACTTCCTGTGTCTGCTACCTCAATACCCAGAAACCTGTTACCAGCTAACACATGTACCTCGTGCTCCTATGAAACCCTTTACCCTGAGGTTCTCTTGATGCATAAAAAGCTCATCCACAAGGAGAAGTTGGATGTCAAGAAGAATGGATACAGGGGACCTCAGAAACAGAAACGGTACACTGGTTGCCCACCGGCTCTTGAGGGCAAAGACGTCACTCCTTTGCCCCACATCAACAGGAAGCATCCCCGTCGGACCAAATCCCCATTGCGCCAGCCAGAAAAACTTGGGGAGAAGCTTCCGAAACAACCTCATATATCTAAGATTTCTCCTGCTAAAGAGCGCTGGAGAGATCAGCACCAGGTGGGTCAACGGGGCAGGGAATCGGATGCAACCAGCTCGCTTTCTAGAATCTCAGAGCAAGAATCTAGCAGAAAATTAAAGATGCCATTGGTAATCGATCGAGAGTTGTCCAAGCAAAGGCCTGGCCTGGATCATGAGTTGAATCAGAGGGCAAGCTTGGGCAAAAACGGAATGGTTTGGCCCACAGATCCAGCTAGACTTTGCCTTTCGGACCGTTTCCGAAACTTGCCGCAAACAGACATTGGCGAACCCTCTAGCAAGAGACACAAGTCCTTTGAGCCTCTACATACTGCATCTGGACGGCTCGGAGAGGATTTCAACCGGATCGTGCCCTCCAGCAGAATTGCGAAAACCTCGTTGCAGGCGAACTCGCCCTTGGCTTCGGTTAAGGTGACTCCCACACCGTCTCCAAACAGCATGCAGGCCGACTGGAATGTCATCAACCTGCTCCGCAACTACACGCCTAACAACCTGGCTTCGATCTATCACCCTGCCGCTGCAGGTTCCAGCCACGCTGTCATGGCTTCACCTGTTACTGGTGAGTATTTACTATGTGTTTGTCAGCAATTGCTCATTGGGTAAAAGAAATAGCTTTTACATATTTTAAGATAAGCATAAAGAATTTTCATACATTATTTGCCTTTACTTACCAGTCTTATTTAACATTTCTATTTGTTTTCAAAGTATAATACTATACTGGTGAATTGGCATTTATAGGCCAGTCTCACAAATTGTATTTCAATCCAAAATTAATTAATTCAAAATTTCTCTCTATAATATGAAAATATATATCTCTAAAAAATTGTGTGTATGTGTATATATTTGTATACATACATATACATACGTATATATATATATATATATATATATATATATATATATATATATATATATATATATATATGTGACCCTGGACCACAAAACCAGACTTAAGTCGCTGGGGCATATTTTTAGCAGTAGCCAAAAATACATTGTATGGGTCAAAATTATTGATTTCTCTTTTATGCCAAAAATCATTAGGATATTAAGTAAAGATCATGTTCCATGAAGATATTTAGTAAATTTCCTACCATAAATATATCAAAACTTAATTTTTGATTAGTAATATGCATTGCTAAGAACTTCATTTAAACAACTTTAAAGGTGATTTTCTCAGTATTTTTATTTCTTTGCACCCTCAGATTCCAGATTTTTAAATAGTTGCATCTCGGCCAAATATTGCCCTATCATAATAAACTATACATCAATGTAAAGCTTATTTATTCAACTTTCAGATGATGTAGAAATCTCAATTTTGAAAAATTGACACTTAAGACTGGTTTTGTGATCCTTGGTCACACACACACACACACATATATATATATGTGTATATATGTGTGTTTGCATATAATTATTTTAAATATTTTTTTATCCTTATAAATATGTATTTTCATGTTAGTTTAGCACATTTATCCCTCATTTTTCATTATCAGTATGCATTTTGACATGTTACCTTTTTTAAATGAACAGAAAAGTTTGCAATAAAAGGAGAAAATGTAATCACAAAATATCTTTGTTTAGGGTATAGTGATAAAATAACACTTCGTTTTTTTCCTTAAAAAAAAAATGCAGGCAGTAGCTTTCAAGAAGTATTTAAAGTTTTAAGACTTCACCATGGCCTCTTAAATGGTCTTGGCAGTTGTTTAGTAAGAAGGTGGCATGGGATCATAACTGAACACTACCCCGTATGCTCCTCTCTTTAGGGAGCAGGTCCTTGATCTTCCCTCATTACTCCACTAGTATGACTCAGAGGAGAATCCAAACCAGCCCTCTGAGTAACGAACGCTGTGGAGCTTCAGATAAGAACTCTTAGACCTATCCAGGGTAAATGTCTTCAGCAGACCTCGCTCTCGTTTCACAGGTATTGCGTTGTGGTTTATGTAGCTAATCGCACTGTTTCTCCTCAGCAGCTTTGAAATACGCAGATAAAACGGCGGGGTCCTCGGCTGGGAGGAAAGTTTAACTGATTTGGTGTTGCACGCTGTTCTTCAGACACTACCGCCGAAGGGTTTGACGTGTTGGAAGGATGTACTGTGTGGATACGGGCCGCGGGCTCTGCTCTAGCCTTGGCCGCAAGGCAGAACGAACTTGGACTGCAGCCTTGAACAGTGTTGTTTTGATTCAATTTGCATTCCATTATGGCAATAGATTCGTCTGCGGTGCACTTAACACGAATCTGAACGTCAGACGCACTCCGTGCATGACAGTTGACTTGTGAATCTGTTGTGGGTCGGTGGTTTATTATGACGGCCTAAATACTAATCAAACCACAAGCCCAGCAAGTGCCTCCATTACTTTTTATTAAAAGCCTAAATACACGAGCAGACGGCACTGAGCGAGTAAACAAAGAGGGGCGCTGTGTTTTTTGCTTTCCTCTAATCGTGTCTGTATTGTTAATGTTTAACATCTTTTTTGCAGGTCAACTTTATGCTATGCACAGAACGGGATAATTTCTGAAGTTAGAAACCTTCTCATTTGTACAAAATCTAGCTGCTGTTACCGTCTCGGATGTGAGACTTCTGAAGCAATGGTGACGTACTGTGTACTGTTGTGTAGGTACATTTAAAAGTAAAGTAAAGTAAAATAAAGAAATGCAGGGACTGCGTGGAACCTCTTTCACTGTGACAAAGACGGGATCCTCAGGATTGATGAGAACCATAACTGTGATTTTGCGCCTCCACTGCTGAGCAGTTTCCGCCAAATGTGTGGTGAGCATTTTTGATGTGATTGTTACGTTTTCATACACCAGAATGTTTTTGTTATTGTCTTCTTTCTTTTTTTTTTTTTACTTAATAATCAAGTGTATTTATTTTCAGGCGAGTGTGTTGCTTTATTAGTTTGTATGTGGAATGGTGGCTAAAGCTCGTCATGGTTTCTGTTACTGTCTGCGTTCAGTATACTAACTCTGAAGTTGTTTGGAGAGTTAACTTATTTTGTAGTATTTAAGGGGTTTTCATGAGCTGAAGCAAATGCGTCATATTTCCTTGATGATAAACTTGAAGCGTTTTATTTTTTTCGCTTGCTTCACACCACAATGATGAATCACCCCTTATTTAGTTTTCTTGTGAGTCGTAGATCAGTTAGGCTGAGTGATAATGGATTTCTATTCAACTTTGGTCAGAAACCAACGCTGCTGCATGCTAAACACAGGTTCAATCTGTCTTTCTGGTTTTTGTCTTCACTCCCGCTCAGTATTTCGACTCTTAAACACACCAAATTGGGTTTGTGTAGGTAGTTTGGTTTAGGATGTAGTGGCCACCATATGTAAATTTGTTTGTAGCTTTTTTCTCTAGGGGGTGTATCTGTTCGCATTTTTAATTTTTCTTTTGCACTTTCACTAATGATTTATTCCCTTTAGACTTCCTTTCTTGTGGTCAGGTTGTGCAAAAATGATGAAGCCGAGATGCTTTTTCTCCCCGCTCGTCTTGTCCAATGTTTCATGAATGATGCTGTTGTTCTTGCTCTTTAACAGAATGTGTAATTTGGATTTCCAATCTTGTAACCCACCTTGTTATTAAGCCAGGTGTATTCCAGGGCTCAGGCCCTTTCTAGCGGCAGAATAAAGCAGTTGTGCAAACTGGAACAGAAGTTTGTCTGTTTTTCATTTTCATCATCATAGATGTACTGTTCTTTTTTGCAGGTCAAGTAGTCTATAGACAAACTGCTAGTGAAGGGGTAATTAGTCTTTCTTTTATAAAGTTCTAAAACTGAGACAAATTCAGCTTTTTATGATTATCTAGTCGTGTAGTTTTCATGATTTTTAGATGTTTATTTTCATTTGTGTGGTGAATTGCAAAGAAATTTGATTGATTGTATTTCACCCCCAAATATAAAAAAAAAAAAAGAAGAAAAAAAACCCACTACAAAAGTCTCGTGTTAACAGTGGTTAATGCATTGACTAAGATGAACTAATAATGAGCAATATATATTTTGAGGCAGTTATTAATCTTTGTTAATGTTAGTAAGTAAAAAATATCCATGTTAGTTCACAGTGCATTAACTAATGGTAACAAAAACAACTTTTGATTTTAATAATGTATTAGTAAATGTTGAGGTTAAGTTTGATAAATGCTGTTAGTTCATGTTAACTAATGTTAATAAATGGAATCTTGTTGTAAAGTGTTAATAAAATTGTATTTTACTGTTATTTATTAGAATGTTCCCTAAATTATCATTACTATAATGCCAAAAAAAAAAAAAAAAACTTTTCATAAACTAATGATCAACAAATAAACAAAGGGTATACTATATTGTTTATTTTAAATATTTTGGCCATGTATTTAAATTCAACTCATTTTTTTCCCCCCTGTTTTCAGTAAATGGTATATTTGTCTTGGACCTACAGTTACTTGGACATATTTTACAGCTGAATCCCTATTTGTGAGTCAATTTTCTACAAATCCATCTGGAATCAAAAGCATTTTTCAGGTCACGAACCAGACAGAACAGGGACCCTGTGGCTGGTTGCATAAACCACTTAGACTAGTCTTAAATGTTAGTCATCTATTTATTTTCTTCAAGACTTGTCATAAGTTATGACCAAGCTGGAAGAAAAAAAATCAGATGACTACCTTTTCAGACTAGTCTATGCAGTTTATAATAATGTTTTAAAGTCAGTAAGGTAGATTGGTCTAATTTGAATCCAAAAAGTAAAGCTGATTACCACTTGGTTTACTACTAGTTCAACTTCAAACTAGTTCTTAAGACACAGTCTTAACACAGTGGCTATGTTTACGCAACTGGCCCCTAGGGTCCGTTCTTCGTACGTCGCTAACTCAGTTAGCTGGATTTGATTGTTGCCGATTTTGCTTGGTCTTGGATCATTTGGTTCTTCCAAGCTCATCCTAGACTTGCTGTCATAGCAACAGGTCCGTAAACTTAAACCTGCTCAGGAGCAGGCTTATTTCATGTAAACAGGATTAGATTGCATCTTTTTAAGCAGAATTGTTACTTAATA
Source organism: Tor tambroides (assembly GCA_021397915.2). NCBI lineage: Eukaryota > Metazoa > Chordata > Actinopteri > Cypriniformes > Cyprinidae > Tor > Tor tambroides. Next base: position 23,670 of record JAFVLL020005438.1, on the reverse strand, counting down.
TCTGCCCCAGCCACCGCTACTTTATTACAAGAGTACCCTACTGGTCCAGGGACAATAATTTAAAATAATAATAATTTAAAAATCAATTTGAAAATAATATAATAATGTTGTGTAGTCTATAATACTATAGACAACCAGTTTTACTCATTGAGAGATTTATTAGTGATGAAATAATTATTTTATAATTGTATTGGAGTCTTACACACATGCTATACAGTTAATCTGAGCTGTGCATTAATTTGAGTGGTGACAGATATTATGGGAGTGGCTTGATGGAGCACAGGAGATGCAGATAACTTGATCTCTAAGAAACGTTAATTAATGCTGTCACATAAGAAATCTGCTTCAAAGATAAAATTAAATGAATTGCTGATTACAACATTGAAATAAAAATGTAAAGCCTGTACAAATAGAAATCACGAATATAAATAATTGGGAATCATGTAAAAAAAATACAAATAAATTAAAAACAGTGCACATTTCATTTATCTATTATAACATTTATGTAGTTTTGTTCGCTTGGCTGTTTCCTTATAAAAGTCCAGAAATTTGTCAAGTTTTTTGTCAGGTGTCTTTTTTAATGATATGATGTCATTACGTTGCCGTCTTGCCGCCAGCCAATCACTGCACTGCTGATCGTGGTTTCGAGTATCGATACATCTGCCCTTTTAAACCAACCCATGAACGCGCAATTATCTCCGATAACTCAATCCAGCCATACTAATCATCAACAAGAGGTGCGTTCGAAGAACCGAATTAGCCAGGGGCCCGTTTCAATAAGGAGGTTCAACCAACTCTGAGTTTAAACTTGAATTCTGAGTTGACTTACTCTGAGATGGGAAACTCTTGAGTTTTCGGTTACAGAACAGCTGAATTGTGTTAGTTTACTCAACTCTAAGTAGGTTGACTCTGAGTTAAGCGCGTGCACCACGACTATAAAAAGCCATCATCAATAGAGTGCAGATATTACGATTCACCATGGCAACAGCTCCCGCCAAAAAGACGTCAGCGCGCATACTTCCGTCAATGCGTAACTTTAATTCTTAACAACTGTCAATAACTTAATAACTGTTATAATATCAGAGGTGAAAACTGTAAATTATTGAATTAATATTCATTTTAATGGTATCCCATGGCCACAAAAAAGGGAAAAAGACAGAAAAAAGAAACAAGAACGTGGCAGCAGCTAAAAATGAAGTATAAAAACACAATTCAATCAAGGTAAAGCTTTAAATATGAAAGGTTCATGGGTGTGGGCTAAATGACTTTACAAACATTTGATATTAAATATCATTCAATGTCTATTTCAATGCACTGCAGCTTTTTCCACATAGTCTAAAACACTCTTTTCACATAATTAAATATTCTCTAATCCAACCTGTTACATTTCTTAATTAGAATAATAAAATTAACTACAGAATTGTCGACAGCAAGAAGGCAGAGGCTCCCACTGACAGATGAAGAGGAGATGGTCAAGTATTGGAAGATTTCTAAAATACAAAAGTAAAAAGAATAACTCTTGCTTTTGTATTAGGAAATAAAGATGACCAAAAACTTGTGAATAATTTGTTTATTTAACAGCTGTGGTGGTGGTTACGGCTCGTACTACCCCTCCATCTGGCAGCCTTCCATTCCATACAGTAATCAGATTCATTTTCAGAAGGTGCGATGGTCATCAATGCATCCAACCACACTGGAAATCCTGAAGGAAATTCTGATTATTGGGTTACTCCCAGAGGTCACAGGAAGATGTTATCAAGTGAACATCATTTATCAGATTAGCCTCATTTAAACCGATTTCTACACCACTGACCTACAGTCCTGTGAAAACTCTTTGACGGATTTGTGCCCAGGAAAAACATCTCAGAAAGAGCGTGAGAGTGATGCACACTTTCCTTAAAATCTCCAGACAGGACTTATAATGTGCTCTGCATCTCCGATGTTTTAAAGAAAATACCATTTAAAATGATACCGCTCAAATATGTACATGAATACAGTGTAAAAAAAAATATATAATAAAATAAATAATATAAGGTATTTAGTCTTGTTTCCATGAAGGGGAAAAAAAATGAATTTAAGTGATTTTTTATTTTATTCTGCAAATTATCTGGCAATGTGGTAAGAAATTAAAAAATAGCCTATTCTTGTTTCCGTTTGCATTATTTTTTTTACCCTATGGAGAACAATTTTATATTTTAACAAGACTAAATATCTAGATCATTTTTCATCTATAGAAAATGCATCTTAACTTAAGAATTTTTAAACATTTGTACTTGAAATAAGACAAAAATACTCAGTAAGAAAAGCAATTTTGCAGCGTGAATTAATGAATAAGGTATTTAAACTTCGCTAACACTTTAAAAAGGGGGAGGAGACGGAAAGAAACTCTGGGTTTACTGAAGAAAACCTGCTCCCGACCAGGTTAGGTTCACAGAGTAAGTTACCACGGTAACTGACTCTGAGTATAAGTTACCTCTCTTTCAGAAACGGGCTTGACTTACCCTGCTTTCCCGGGTTTGACAAACCTCCCATTTTGAAATGGAAAACCCAGAGTTTCCCTGATTTCAGGGTTAACATACTCAGAGTTTTCACTTAACCTCCTTTCTGAAACGGGCCCCAGATCCTGATTAGTGCGATGATATCATCTTGGATGTGTCATTTGATCTCGGATGTAATAAGCGACGTACGAAGAACGGACCCCTGGTTACATATATTGTATAAAACAAGTATGTATCAATAAGAGTCATATATTTATACATTTATAATTTTGATTAATACATTTTAATTTAGGAAAGCCAATAGTAGAAGCTTTGAACAAATGCTTTTGTAACCACTGTTGGAGAAAGTTACTTTTAAAGTAATGCATTTGCGCTACTCCTTAAAATAACTAAGTACATTACTTGTTTACTTTTTATGGAACGTAATGCATTACTTTTGTGTTACTTTTTCTCATCTGGCCTGGGCTTGCTTGCTTGTTTTGAATAGAAAAAAATAAAGGAACACAAATGTTATGTTTATCTCAAGACATTTTACTCATTAGTATAATTGAATTGGATCATCGAAGATCAGCAGCAAAGACACTGGTTCTCTTGTGAAGTAAAAAGTAGTGTGTTACTTTACTAGTTACTTGAAAAAAGTAATCTGATTACGTAACTCGTTACTTGTAATGCATTACCCCCAAAGCTGTTTGTAACTTTTTTTTTTTTTTAATTGATTTAACATATCCTTGCTGAATAAAAATATTTATCTTTTATAAATAAAAATAGAAATGTACTGACCTCAACATTTTGAACAATATACAATATTGTTACAAAAGATTTCTATTTTGAATAAATGCAGTACTTTTTATTCATCAAATGATCCTGAAAAAATTATCACAGCACCCAAAAAAAAAAAAAAAGCAGCACAATTGTTTCCAACATTGTAAATAAATTAGCATATTAGAATGGTTTCTGAAGGATCACACTAAAGACTGGAGTAATGATGCTGAAAAAAAAAAAAAAAAACTTTGAGCACGGAAATAAGTTACATTTTGAAATATATTACAATAGAAAAGTTTTTTTTTTTTTTTTTTAATCAAATAAATGCAGCCTTGATATTGCCAGGGACCCTATTTTTGCTATTGGTTTGTTTGTTTGTTTATTTATTTTTGCACAAGAATTTGAGGTGATTTATGGCCTGGAATTGTTCTTTACACTTGATTTGGAGTAATAGACTAGTATATGGAGCAAACAGAAAATGTGACTTCACTGGCAGCGCACTAGAGGGCAGGATGTACCAACATGTGAACAGCTGCCAGTGAAACCATGTGCTTTTGCTTGATTTGACACCGGGACACAGTGAACTCTTCACACAAAGACATATTAGGTCTTATACAGATAAAACAACCATTCACCATTTTGGATATAAAGTGACTGCATTGCGTTGAATAATAATCCTCTGCATCTTTCATTTGAGGCCCACACGCTTTTATTAGACAGCTGAGCATTAGTAATCGTTCATTTGCTTTGTTCGTCTGTGCTGAACCTGGCCGAGTGCATCACAGTGCTTAAGTCTGTCAACAGCAAATTACAAAGGACAGTATCCAGCACATTAAACAGAGTCGTTCACCCCCTCCTTTTCTTTTTGACTACAGCACATCTGCTTGCTGTCTGCTCCCCAGGGCCAGCGCTGTGTAATCTATTGCATTAGCTCACATTAGTGCACATCGCCCATGGGTCTCGATAATCACAAATGCAAAATGAGCATTTCACTTAGTATCACCCTCACATGCCCCTCAAACAGAGGCCAGCCAGAGCATCTGGATGGACGGCGGGGGAAGGAAGCACAACCTCAGCTCTTGACACACTTCCTGTTTTGCCTAAATCCCTCAAGTCCGATCCGAAGCGCAGTTTTCCGCCTCTTGAGGGTTTCATGTCAGGACTGCTGTGTTTATTTGATGCTGCTGGTCTGCGGCGATCAGTAAACGTCTGGATCGAGCCTCATTACTGCTTGTGAAAGTTGGAAAGCGCACGGGCTTCTTGTAAATCATTGGCTGTGATGAGGGAGTTTAGTGTTGCTTTAGCTGCGCTGAGGTTGTTTGGAGTAAGAAAAATGTTTTTTTTTCAAAGGCAAACACGACCGCAGATTTGCAAGGAGCCCAACAGCCACTTGCTCAGGTCTCCAAAATCAAATTGAGAAATTATATTTTGCATGAAGAAAATGAAAACCGTTCATTATAAGGATTTGTGTTGTGACTTTATTTTAAAATCACCACATCTCCTCCACAATTTGCTACAGATCATCCCATTTACTGATTTTTTTTTTCAATTCTTCTCATTTTTCATGTTAAAAATCAAATTTTCATAACTGTAATGTAAAAAAGAAAAATTTTAAGATACAATTTTAAGTATAAATCATTTTAGTGTTAGTTACGGGATTTATATTTATGCTAAAATACATTTTTTAATGAAAAAAAAATCTGTGTCAGACAGAATCATTTGAATTATTACATTTAATTATTCCAAGCATTACATGTAAAAAAAAAAAAATTTGAGTGAATATGTGCTTAATTTTTTTATTCAATAAGTTTATAATGCAAATAAATAAACAAAAATCATAATGGTCCAAAAACAGTAATTTATTATTATTATTATTATTATTATTATATACACTAAAATTGGTGTAGAAACAATTTTCACTCAGAAATTGCTAGTAAATTTGACGAGCAGTTAAGAACTTGCAAGTAAGCATGAGATTTTGAAGTAGAAAAACTGAAACAATATTTTCTTTTAAAAGATACTCTAGCAATATTTGTTTGATTTACAACTTCAAAAAACAATAATTTTTATGTATTTTTAAAAAATATTTTTAAATTCTTATTCTCTCAGATACAATTGTAATTATATAACATTAATCTCAGCTCCCTTTATTGTTAAAAAAAAAATCAACGCTTTTCTTTGGTTTTATTTTTTGCATGCTGATCAGTAATATTTGATTTTATCCCAAGGCCTATTGATGGATGCAACATTACAGAGTTGAATTTTCAGTTGCAATGCTATGCTAGTCACCGTTGTGTTTGTCATCCAAGATTAATTTATTTCACAATTAATAATGAATGATGTTAAAGTGAGTAGTACTAGTAAAAAGGTACTATGTTCACTTTAAGTATTAATATGCACTTTAAAAGCACTAATATGTATCTTTAAGCTGTTACTATGTGCCATTTAGGGGTAAATAAGGTACAAAGAGCTCCAGTGGCAGCCTGTACCTTTTTTCTGAGGGTGCATGAGTCAAATATTTACTACAATAACAACAACTGCAGTTTATTTATGTGCAAAACTTCAGTAAAAAAGCTTGCTGCGCCTTTAAATGTTCTCTTAACTAGCATTTTCTAATGCACACATGCAATGCAGAGCAACTATTACAGCTCGCGCCGTCATCCCCTGCTGTTACAGCACAATAGTTAATTCCTGTTTTCGTCCTGCCTTGTTTTCTGTGAAGGTGTGGGCCCCTTTGTGCCCAGGGTCACACCCTGCAGAAGAGACGTTTATTTCCACTGGGTTCTGCTTTATTCACCACAGGAGGTGTTGCTTTTGCTGACATAGGGATCTGGCACGCAGCGCGCCGGGCCCCACGCAATGCTGTGTGCAGCAGGTAATGTGCAGGAGAACAATACTCCGATGTTAATTAGAGTTATGTGCAACATGGGGCCGCATGCAGTTACCCTATTGCTTGTCATGGTATTTGCGAGAGCTTTTGTGGCAAAAGCAAAGCTGACAATATTCCCTGTGGACGAGTAGTAGAAGGCGACTGTATACATATTTTATTAGTACCGTTTCCCCCTGTCAGGCAAATTATTTGTTCGCCATGAAAATGTTTGACTGTCTGTTTGGGTTTGATATTTTAAGAACAATGTTTTGATTAATTCATCATAGCAACTTTAGTAGTGTGTATTTGAATCAGTATATACCCTGTCGCTTGCGTCTTAATGCTTGTTTTTGTGTTGTAATGGCTGTTTGCCATTGTGTTATATTCACGTTTCATGGCTTAGTGCACAATTCGGATCCAAAATGTTCTTTCATGCAAGCGTTGCATCCACTCGTCTGTGTACGGATTTTATTTTATGTAGACTTTGATGCAGATCAGTGGGTGTTTTACATGAGTAACGCTGAAGCATGAGCTCAGGGGATAAATATATATGTGTGCATGTGTATATATAGGCTGTTTATATAGACTAGTTTGGAATTATTACAGTTTTGTAATGTTTTTAAAGAAATGTTCATCAAGGCTGCAATTATTTGATCATAAACACAGTAAAAACAGTAATATTCTGATATATTATCAACATTTAAAATAACTGTTTTCAATATGAATATATATAAGTAATGCAAAGCTAAATTTTCACTTCAGTTTTCAGTGTCACGATCCTAGAGAAATCATTCTAATATGATGAAGCATTTATTATTAAACTCAATGTTTTTGATTCTTAGTATTTTTGTTTTTGATGATTCATATTTCTGTGGAAATGTCATGTCAAAAATAAAATAATGCTTTTATTCAAAATCAAAAGTGACAGTACAGAAATTCATAATGTTACAAAATAATTCTATTTCAAAAAAATAGGCTGTTCTTTTGAACTTTTTTTTTTTTTTTATCAAAGAATTAAGCTGCAACACTGATTTTTCAACAACGATAATAAGAATCATTCTTAATATTTGAGTACCATAATAATTGATAATAATTAAGGAGCAAATCAGCATATTAGAATGATTTCTGAAGGATCACGTGACACTGAAGACTGGAGTAATGATGCTGAAAATTCAGCTTTGATCACAGGAATAAATTACATTTCACAATATATTCAAATTGAAAACAGATATTTGAAATTGTAATAATATTTCACAATATTGCGATTTTTTGTGTATTTTTGGTCAAATATCAAAATAATAATAGAATAGTTATGCAGTATAGCTTTTGGGTGCTAGTAGGGATCTTCATACAAATTTTATTTGAATTTCCAAAAATGCATAACTCAAAATATTATTTAGGACCAATTTAGTCAGCATTAGATAAAACAACCTCAAACCAAAAAGTGATACCACAATTAAGTGATACTCATAAAATGAATTCAGTTAAAGAGTTCTGCCTAATATACTTCCTAACGCTGGATCTTCTTTCTCGTGTTTCTTTGTTTCAGGCGTCTGTCTCTCCTCACTCCAGACAAAAGCAGCACATGGAAACTTCATATCAGTCATGTGGCCTCTTCATGGGCGATGTTGTCGTCATTGATAACTGCCTCCTCCAGATTGTCAACTTGCATGAATTAGCAACTGGGCCAGACGAGCACGGTGAGACCGAAGGAATCGGATTTGTGGTTTTTTATTGTTTGGAGAGATGTGAAGTCGGCATTCGCTGTGATTGCTCATCATCGTCGGTGGATCCCTCTGAGAAAGAAGGGAGATATAATGGCTCTTGCGGAAAAAACAGTCGCTGGCCTCGGGAAAGGGATTTGGGTGTCTGGAGACAAGCAGGACCATATGGAGCGAGCTAAGATAGCAAGGCACACGTTCAGAGTAATGGATGATGTGTCGTGTTTCATGTTGCTAAGAAGCCATCAAGAGACCTGGTTGGGGGAAATCAAAAGACGTACGTACAGTAAAAGCGACTGTTGCGGCGTTTAAAGATTTCACTGGTTCTATCAGCCCACGTTTGCTCTCTGTTGGCTGAACCCATTAATGGGATGAGAGTTTTTAAGAAGTGACAAATTTGTCATTGTTCCTTGAAAATGGGGCAAAAAACCTATTCGACACACTTTTTGGATAAAAAAAAACACACCCAGCTGTTGAATACTCTATTTCCTGCAGTCTTAAATGAATAGTTTAACTCAAAATTCACTCACATGCACACATATGAATTTCCACAAAATATTATGCAGCAAAAACAGTTTTCAAAATTCATAATAATCAGAAATGTTTCTTAAGCAGCAAATCAGCATATTAGAATGATTTCTGAAGGATCATGTGACACTGAAGACTGGAGTAATGATGCTGAAAATTCAGCTTTGATCACAAGAATAAATTGTATTTTAAAATATATTTAAATAGAAAATAGTTATTTTAAATTGTAATAACATTTTACAATATGACTGTTTTTAGTGTATTTTTTTAATCAAATAAATGTAGTCTTGGTGAGCAAAAGAGACTATGAAAACATTTTAAAAAATCTTAGTTATTCCAAAATTTTCACTTATCATTTTCTTTGTTCCACAGAAAAACTACAGCGTATAGGTTTGAAACGACTCAGCGGAAGCCTGTTTTCACCATGAAATAAAAAAATGTAAAGAGGTAATTGCGACTTCTAATTCATACATCGTTTCTCACAGTTCTGAGAAAAAAAGTCAGTATTGCAAGATATAAACTCTGAATTTCTCGCAATTCCAAGTTTACATCTCGCAGTTCTGTAGAATTATTTGAGCCATGCAATAAAAAAATAAAAAAGCTAATCTCAAATGTTTTTCTCACAATTGTGACTTTAAAAAAAAAAGTCAGAATTGTGAGTTATAAAGTAAAAATTGCAAGAAAAAGTCTGAATTGTGAGATATAATCTAAAAATTACAAGAAAAAAGTCAGTATTTTGAGACATAAATGCAAGAAACAAATCAGAATTGTGAGATATACACTAAGAATTACAAGAAAAAAAGTCAATTGTGAGTTATAAACTAAAAATTGCAAGAAAAAGTCTGAATTGTGAGATATAATCTAAAAACTGCAGAGATTTTGAGATATAAATTAAGAATTGCATTTAAAAATTCATAATTGTAAGTTAGAAGTCACAACTACCCTTTTAAAATTTTTATGAAATGACAGAAACAAGCTTCCATAACTAGACTGGATAAATATTAATAGAATTTAAATTGTTGGGTGCACAATTCTTTTAAATAACATCTTTAAATGTTCTCTTAACACCTCACCATTCTCACACTGCTCAGGAAATTTCATCTTATAAACAAAAAGCATAATCGCTCTTCCCCAGATGTTCATTAGCGTATTTGAAACCAAACCGCTGAGGGAGATACGGGACCGAGGTCACGACCCCGTGAAAATATACATCTAACGCCAGCCTGTCTGAGCCCGTCTTCTCTTCTATCATCGAGCCATAAATATTACAATGCCTAAACATCACAATCTCAAAACACAGCACAGAATTGATAGATGGAGGGTGAATGATAGATGGAAGACAGCTTTGTTTTCCACCTTTCTACACTCTTGATCAGGAGCACGGGGCGGCGGGCTATTTTTCTTTTTGCCAGGGGAGTTTTTCGCTTTTTCTTTCTTTTTCTTTTTGCAAAAGCACATCCACTAAGTGTGATCCCCCCCCGCCCGCCCCTCTCGCTCCCTTTTTCTGCCTCCTGCGCTCTACCTGCATGTGAAATGCGTCTGCATACCCCTAACCTCGCTTTTTCCTCCTGTGTCAGAGCCACCCTTAAGTGCTGTTGCCGATACCCATGAGTAAGCCCCATAAAAGCCGCACCATCGCCGCGGCCGTTATTGTTTCTTGCGGATGATTGATTGATGGATGAGGGCTGACACTTCAATGAAGCCATTTCCACTGGCATCTCTATCCGATGATGTGCAGCGTATATTTTCTATCCACGCCTCATTGCTCGCCTGTGTCATTCCTGGAAGTTCATTTACACCATGTTCCCTGAAGGACCTTTTTTTTTTGCCCATCTCCCTTTTTCTCTCTCCTTTTTTCTACTGTTTTTCTCCTCCTGGTGTCAAAATAATGCTATTTCTCATAGGCTCTGTGGGAGCCGGGATAATTTGCGCAGAGTGACAAAACAAAAGGCATGGAGAGGTTACTTACAGGAGGAACACGCCTGTATTAAATTATTTATTATTTCTATCCTGTTAGATTCCATCCGGTTAATTTTCTTGCAAATGTATAAATAAAGTTCAATCAGAGCATATTTCGTGAGTCTCACTTTGATAGAAATACTTACTTAAATTACAACACGAGCTTATTCATTTTTTTAAGTGTACTGCATAACAGGAATGTCCCAGCAACTCTGTTAGCATTTAAGGTAATTACCCACTTTGTTAGTCAACCAGCTACTAATGGTGTGGCTTCCTGTTTTTGTTTCCAGAATATCGTAGCAATAACAACGATTTTTCAGTTGGTGAGTTGAAGAAGAGAGAAAGATGGCTTTTCGAAGACAATTCCTCATTTTTATCTCATATGGAGAGCAGATGGCAGGCCTGCATCAGTGCAGGAGGCTTTCTGGGATGACAGCCATGAGATTCCCCCTCAGGTGCCATTGGAGCCCTCATGTGCCGGGAGTGTGATGGTTGGGACATGGCACCTCCTTGTGAAAGAATGGCTCTCTGTTCGCCTCCCTTTCTCACTTCGTAATGGTGCTTGCTAACAACCTAATATTTCAAGTGTATGTGTGCACACACAGAGGCTCAAACAGTATGGACTCTCTTCTCTCCTTCTCTAAAAGTCTATTTCTTTGTGTGGGGGTATGAAAACACATCCTTGGATTCGAGTTGAAGATCTAATCTTCTTATTAGGAGTATTCTGGTTAATTTAATGCACATGAATTAGTTTAATAGACAGCTAATTGTTTATGAATAGTATTTGTGACAGAAAAGTTCAGCTACTTCAAATTGGTCATATAGGAGGTTTAAAAAGCAGAAATGCAAAGCTTGTGATTTTATTCAGAGTCTACTATTTTAGCTAGCCGCGTCGAAAGACAAAATTTTGTGTTTTTATTTATGCATAACATGCTAACGCATTTAAACAATGTTTAAGTATCATATGTTAAAATGTGTGATGGTCGGATATTTTATTTAAATTAGACATACTTTACAGTTGCATGCTAGGGCGTCATTGAAGATATACAAAAGTTAACATGTTTTCTGTACTTTCTTGGAAACCAAGGTCTGTGGTAGTTGAGAACAACAAAAACACTGAATGCAAAAATTCTGTGCAAAGCAATGCAATCATATTTTGTGTTTTACATATACCTGTAGACCTATGTGGCGCAGGATCTTGGACCAATGATGTTTCACTATGGGTGGAGCTATCCAGTGTGACATCATGGAAACAGAAGCCAAACGCCTGGCAGGTTAGGACAAAACTCCAACACTTTCAGAAAACTGTGCAAAAATATTGTACTTTTAGAGGTACATCAGCTTGTCACTGGGATAGGGACATCTTTATACCTTATTTACTCCTAAAAGCTTCATAGTAGTACCTTTAGGCGACATAGTATTACTACTCTAAAGTACATTTTAGGGATAGGTAAGGTACAAAGTTGTCCTTTTAAGGGTGCGGCGCCAGTGACAAGCTGTTGTATCCCTAAGGGTATCATTTTTGAAACAGTGACAGTGAATATGTTGTTTCTTGCATGTGTGCTGTGCGATAGCCATGCTTGTGCATGATAATATAATCAGAAACAAATGCGTTAAACTTATAGGGCTCCCACATGGACCATTTTCTCTGTCTTTTACAGTGTTCATGTCACAGGCCATTTCTCATGGAGTATCTTACAGAGACAATGCAGCATGTTTGAAAATATTCGAGACCTCATCACAATATCAGAGAGAACATGTGGATACTCCGCCAAAAGTCTCCTGCATTTTTGATGACTCAACCTTCTGTCCTCTTCCGGAGATGAAGTGTCTCATAAGGAGAGGTGAGTATTCGTTCCCGCTGTATTTATACAGGCCTTCCCGATGAGAGAATGTATGGAGGCAGCAGAGGCGATTGGACTCTGGCGTATATTTCCCCTGCGTCTCCCTTCAGCATGTCATTCTTTATCAGTAATCACCTTAGAGGGCAGCGTGGCACTCGTTTGCGAGATGCTGACCTCCCTTGCACTGAGAGGCAGTGGACAGTGGGCCCATCCATAACGCTGCGATGCATTACCGGCGGTAATATGAAGTGTAGTCGCCCCTTTCAGGCACTAGCGTTCAAGTGCGAGGCCTGGGGAAAAACACCTCTTGGGACCCATCAAAACTCAGACTTGGTTCTATGTGTCACTGGTATTCATTAACCCGCAGAAACTGTGAAAAATGGAAGACGCTTAGCTATGTAGATATGAACTGTGTAAGCCTACCCTGCTGAGAAGGCCAGGGCTATGCAACTCTGCTTCTCGAGGGCCACTATCCTGCAGTATTTAGTTCCAACTCTTATCCAACATGCCTGACTATTCAAGTAATCCTTAATTTGCATGTTTGAATGTACTGGATTAAGGTTGGAGCTCAATGCTCCAGAATAGTCGCCATGACTTTCAATGCAGGTCCAAGCTTTTGCATGCTAAGTCCGGGTCCAGCTGGTGGACTAGTATCGCAAAGCTGTTCATCAGCAAAACTTGTGTAGTATCTAGCAGAGTTGACTAGGATGGTCTTTCTAGTGATGCCAACTGAGCAAGGAAGTCTTGCTGGTTAAGCTAGTTAAAGGGATAGTTCACCCAAAAATGAAAATTCTGTCATTAATTACTCACCCTCATGTCATTCAAAACCCGTAAGACCTTCGTTCATCTTCAGAAAACAAATTAAGATAATTTTGATGAAATCTGAGAGCTTTTTGACCCTGCATAGACAGCAAAGCAACTGACATGTTCAAGGCCCAGAAAGGTTGTAAGGACATCATTAAAATGTGACATGACCTAAATCAAGTGTGTTTAATTAAGGACACATGCAAAATGTGCAGTGTTGGGGGTTGGGAACCACTGTTCTAGACATATTTTCAATGTTTGGTTGGCTGTTAACAATGAACACCAAGGTACACAACAGTACAACTTAATGACCAAACTGTAAATCTATCCCTTGCAGTCAAATATAGCATTGCCCTGACTAAAGTCCATGGTGGTCTGTTCAGCAAGCTTTCATTCTTTGCAATTTTTTATGGTCCATGGTCCAAGCTGTGCTTCTGGAAACATCTCATCTGCCCAAGTGCATGTATGTCTCAATCTTAAAGGCGATTCAGCCACACCCATCTGGCAAAGCAATACACTTTATCCACTAATGCGTGCTGACACTGAATACTACACCCACCGAAATGAGGAGCCGCAAATTGGGTTATTCATCTTCACCTGGCGGTAATCTAGTTGATAAGCACTATGCACGTAGATCTCGGGGGGAAGAGGCAATGTGATTACTGAGAGCAGAGCCCATGATGCCTGAGTTGTAGTAAAAGGGCCTCTGGTGCTCCGAGGGATGGGCCTCTACCAAACACATTTGAAGAAGACAAAGAAAACACGGCCATGTAGTGCCTTGTAGCGCTAGTAACAGTTTGCATGAGATGATGAAAAAGGAGAACAAATGAGCTTGTTTTACTGACTAAAGGGAGAAAGGTGATTTGAGAGGTGCTCTGTGGTGTTTTGAGAAAGATATCATCTATTTCTGCCTCAGAGAGACTTGGTCTTTTTCTTGGTTTATATCCTCTTGCCGTACCTCAATTGTTTTTCCCAGAGAATAGCGTGCATTCACCTGTGAAATCGGGCCAGTGTGCAGAGCAGTCTGACTGTTGTAAATAAAGAACAAAGGCTAAAGAGATTCAGCTGTCCATCAGCCGGGCTAGGATACAACATTATCTCACGGCAGACTGGCTGGAAGTTAGAGGGATACTCTTTGCCTAGTCGTAGAGAATGCGTGCATCTAGCAAGCGATTTGTAGAGATCCAACTTTGCAATGTTAAATGTAAAAAGGTTCAAATGCAAAGCAAAAAAGATTTACTGAAATGCCTCGACTCAGCCTTGGAAATGTTTAGGTTGCATTAACTCATCAGTATCTTGAATTATACTAGCAATGTAAACACAGGACTCTTTAGTTGAGTCCACCTTCTGTAGGTTGTGAAAAGAGCTGGGGCCTTTGTTGCTCGCTCCAGTCGGTGAATTATTTTCATCCCTTCAGGAGTCCGTCTGACCAAGACGTAGCATCATCTCATGACTTATGCATGTCATAGACCCCCTTACTTTCCCCTCCTAATGGCCAGATAGCTTCGGCGGCTGCAAGTTGTTGTTGTATTTGCAGACGTGATGCATAGATCCCCGGTGGCCGTGTAAAAACCAGCCAGGCCAGGTGCAACACTAATATCCCAGCCGTATCCAAACATTTCCTTTCAAAGTAACCAGCACACAGGGGCCCATAAATTAGAGCCAAGATGTCGGGCTTCCAATAAGACCCTACCCTGAGCAATAAACTTTGACATTGGTGTGTGAAAAACGGTGGCCCTTTTTTCATTGTCAAGTGTTACAAATTGATGAAATGAGTTCATCGATGTTCCCTGGTCATTATCCCTCTAGTGGCACTTTGTTTTACAGACAGCGGGGAAAGGGACGGAGCAGATTAGGGGCCCCCGACACAGTTTATCAAACCAAATCTAATATCATCCATAAGAAGGGAATCTGGAAATCAATACTTCATTACTAAATTGTTACTGGGGATGAAGAGTGATTGCGAGGGTTCAGAGATGTGTCTCGGCGGCCGGGGCATGGGAAGTTCAATGTCACCGGTGAAGTGATAAGTAAAGGCTTTGATGGGAAGAAACATTTCTGTAATGGGGGCACTGGTGAAGGAGGGCTGGGGGGGTGTTGGTGAGAACAGATAATAGAAACTGAGTTTGCCTTTGATTGGGCCTTTGCTTTATAGCTGAAAAGAGAGAGAGAGAGGCGGGGAAAGGAAAGGGAATCTCTCTTTCTTGACTTCACCAATATCTCTAAGTCTACTGGGTGCGCGCGACATTATGGTCGACTTATTGGGTCGTTGGCAAGCAAACTCTCATTATGAAGGCATCGATTTACACAATAATAAACTCTTTACTTAATACGGATCTTTGTTTATTTGCACGCATTGTTCTATTTGCAGAATCGGTGTGTTGAATGTAGGAGAGTGTGAGCTGAGTTGTTGCTAGTCTTCCATAGTCAAGCTTTTCACTATTGGTGAGGAAGCCTACATTAGCCAGAGCGATCAAGAACTGCCTTTTAATGTCACGTCTAAGGCAGGCAAATCTTAAATTATCCAGAGATATTCAGTATGGTGGCTGTAGGAATGTAGTTTTAGTTTGTTTACTCCACATTACTCCATGTCAGTCCATCTTAGCTAACTGAATACAGCAATTAAATGTGATTTGAGCTAAGAACAATATAAATACTGACAGATTTTATTGCTGATTTGAAATTTGTTAATAATAGATTATTTTAGGATGATTTAAACTAAGAAGCTAAATGAATGTGACTATTGTTGCCAGATTTTAATGCAGATTTGAAATGCTAAAGTACAGTATTTTAGTATGATTTGAGCTAAGAATAAAATAAATAAATGCTGCTTTTGTTGACAGATTTCATTGCTGATTTGAAATATGTAATTACATTAGTTTAGCTTGATTTTAACTAAGAAGCTAAATGAATGTCACTTTTGTTGCCAGATTTTATTGCTGATTTGAAATGTTAAAATACAGTATTTTAGTTCAATTTGAGGCAAGAAGCGAAATGAATGCTACTTTTGTTTATCAGATATTTTACAAATTTGAAATATGTTACAAATACAGTGTTTTAGCATGATTTGATCTGAGAAGCTAAATGAACACTGCTCATGATTTGACCTATTTAAAATCAGCAAAAAAATCTGCCAACAAAAGTAGCATTCATTTAACCTTTTGGGCCAAATAATGATAAAATACTGTATCTTTTTTACTTTATTTTTAAGATGCTAAATAAATGCTACATTCGTTGCCAAATTGTATTGCTGATTTGAACTGTTAAACAATACAGTATTTTAAAATTATTTGATCTAAGGAGCTAAATGAATGCTACATTTGTTGATTGCAGATTTGAAATATGTTTAAAAAAGTAGTAGAGCATGACGCTAACAATGCCAGCATCATGGTTTGATCCCTTGGGAATGCATAAACTACTAAAATGTATATAAAAAGTCACTTTGCATAATAGGGTTTGCAAAAAGCACAAATGTAAACAGTATTGTAGCATGACTTGTGCTAAGAAAGTAAAATAATGCAATTTTGTTGCCAGATTTTATTGCTGAGTTGAGCTTTTTTTTAAATGCGTCTACTAGTTCGTGCACTAAAGTTTCATTGTAACAGCCTAAGAAACAAATTTGTTAAAAAATGCACAACCAGAATTGCATAGAAACGAACTAATCAGACTGGAGCTGATTTCAGCTAGCTCTTGTCCTTGTTTTGTTTACTTCAGTCCGTTAAACGGTGGACAACCAGATGCTTTCTACACACTAATACGACTTGTGATACGATCTCAAACTGCTCGAAGACACTAAGCCGTCGTCTGGTACCTAAATAAATAAATTAAAGAGAAGGAATAAAAGATTTTGGAGCAAATTATTTTGATGAGGCGCGTTACGCTGCATCGCTAACTCCACAGTACGTCTCTAATTGGAAGACCATTGTCTGAGCTGTCACGACTGAAGCCTCGCACGTTCGCTCACGTTAAGATCACGCACGTTTCCAGAGCCCCTTTCGGCGCAGGTGACAAAGATAAACATTTTTTATGGCCGAGTTTGACATCGGCGGAGGGAGAAGACTTAGTCCAGTATCAGAGGCCCACGGCTAATGATTTTTGAGCAGCCCCCGACTGAGCCTTAAATGTCTTCAATATCCATAAACAACTCTATACTGTCCAATTAGGCAGACAGAGATGTACTGAGCTGTCAGACAGATTTGCATGGCTAAGCACCTGAGATCCCGCAGATGATGGGGGGGAGGGTTCGTCAGGCCGGGAGAGAAAGACGAGCACAACGGATGACTTTCATTACTGCATTTTGCCTTTTTCCCAACACCCAATTACTGCCAGGATTAATTGATTATGTTACCTTTCTTTCAAAGCCCAATGCAGAGGTTGCTGGCTCTTTCTTCCCCCGCTTTCTGCACTTATTTCCTGAGTTCTTTTTTTGCGTTTTGTGCACATATAAAGCCCTGTTTCTCCTGTGGGGATTTAATACGTTTTGCA
Source organism: Tor tambroides (assembly GCA_021397915.2). Taxonomy (NCBI): domain Eukaryota; kingdom Metazoa; phylum Chordata; class Actinopteri; order Cypriniformes; family Cyprinidae; genus Tor; species Tor tambroides. The sequence continues at coordinate 6,200 of JAFVLL020005438.1, read as the reverse complement.
ATTTGGTTAAGAAAAAAACATCCAGATCTGTTGCCTTTGAAAAAGACGGCCATTTGCGGCGGGCGATACGGTGCGTAATTAGGATTTATACTCTGGCGTAGCGTCGCCGTTGCCCCTGCTCTCCCCTCTCTCTTCGCAACAGGCCTGTCAGCGGTCAGGGCGCTTGGGAGAACGTGACACTTCCCTGAGTACGTCTGGGAGTGAATCATGCTTTTTAGATTCATTATGGCACTTTATTTTTCCACTGAGCCTTTTCTCTCCTGTCCATCCAGTCTTGGGAGTGAGACGTGTGAGGGTGTATTAACGGATAGACAGCGTACATATTTCAAGATGTGTACGCGGTTCTGCTCCGCGGGCCGGCTGAGATGCTCGGCTCTCTGTCGGTGTCTGTTTTGTCGTACATGCTGGCCAGACAAAGAACTCAAAATGGCAAGTGTGTCTCGGTACGGGGGAACATCGTCAAAGTCACATCAGGCTGTCTGTAATTTCTGGGTTAAAGCTGGTTATGTGGGGAGCGAGAGAGAGAAACCTAGAAGCAGGGCTAGTTTTATGTCTGTTTTTCAAAGCTGCTATAGCAGCTTTATATACAGTTATAAAGTCACCAATAATAGATTTTTCAGTTAATTATAACTAAAATGGGAAAAGAGCTGATTTCTGATTAGTTATTAAAGTCAATATACTGAATGAAAACATTACATTTGGAATATTTAAATGATTTTTAAATATGTAAATACCATTTACGAAAATTATTGTGAATTTGTACCTTCAGGCCTACAATTAGATAATTGAGATAAATAAATAAATAAATAATTGAGATCTATGTTAAAGTTATATAATAATTATATATAATATACAATTTTATTATTATTTACTAATACTATTTTATTATATTTTATATAATATTGCATGTCTTATTATTTAAGATTAAATATTTATTTCAATAATTTTAATTACATTTTATATATTATATATGTAATTTAAAAATATAAATATTTTTATGTAAATTTTAAAAACATTATGTAAATGTAAATTTTATATATATATATATATATATATATATATATATATATATATATATATACTTCTCTGTTTTTAAATATTTTACTGTATTAATGTTTTCATTTATTTAATCGGACATCTTGGTTATCATCATCAAAAAAAAGTAACTAATATAATCTGGAAAAAAGTTGTCATTATACATTACACTAAATGTATTTATATTAAAATATAACTACATATACTTCATATATTACATATTTAAATATGTGCATATGTGTATAATTAATATATTTTACTATATTTAATGTCTTCATTGATTAATATCTAATCAGAAATCATCGTTTTCCCATCTTGGTTATCATCTTAATTTTTTTTTTTTTTAAATCTGGAAATCTTAAATTTCTATTAAAATATAATTACAGATATTTCATATAACATTTTACATATTTAACTGTGTATATGTGTGTATATATATGTGTGTGTGTGTGTGTGTGTGTGTGTGTATATAAACACACACACACACATTTAAATATGTAAAACGTTATATGAAATATATATATATATATATATATATATATATTTTACTGTATATAATGTTTTTGTGGATTTAATATCTAATCAGAAATCTGAAAAAAAAAAAAAAAATCTGGAAAATGTGTATGTGTGTGTATTATATTTTATACAATATTTCAGACAACATTTATTTTGCATAGATTGTTTCACTTCAAATAGGCCCACAAAAAGTCTTTATTTTTATTTTCTGCAGTTGTACTCCAGAACCCACATGACAACATCTTTATTTTTTATATCACCGAACTAAAAACATGTTATTATACTACTTTTCTCACTTAAAATGGTGTTTCCGGCAAGCACGGTTTCATTGAAACTTGAGACAGCGCTCCATTTGAAGCATGTTATTTTGATCTCAGACATTGGCACTGTTGACACCTCAGTACTTGACTGTCCCTCAAGCCTTTCCATCTCCCCGGCATCGCACTTCCATTGGAACTAATTAATAAAAGTGTTTAAATCGCATTTCCCCCCTCCTGTAGTAATTAACAGCAACATCTGTTAAAGTTTCACTCAGCCTAGAAATAGCAGCCCCTATGCAAGCTCACAGGGAGAAATACAAAATGTGCAGAGGATCCATTTAAACGTTCAGATCGGCGTACGTGACCATGGCGGACAGGCTTGTTAGAATATGAGCTTTATATTGATATATTAAACCCATTGATTCGATCGTGTTTTAGTTTCTTGTCCGTGTGCTCATTGCCAAGCCATCTTGGGTGCATTACAACATCTGATCGATTTTGAAAGCTTTTGATTATGTCTGTTTTCTGAATTAGACAGATGGAAGGATCAATGAAGAGGTCAAGAAAGGTTAAAGCAAAGAGCCCCTAAGTACCGGCCCTCCCTGGCAGGACGTATGCTGATTTAGTGGAGGTACTTTATATGTTTTCACGTGGAATCAGCCTAGATGTGCTGGTGAAGACTGCAGTGTATGCTTCAAAATGTCACTGTTCATTATTCATTTCGGTCAAGGCGGTTTCAAATGGTGAACTGCTTGATAATTGGCTGAGATGCTTGTTTTGAAGGAATATTCTGGCTTATTCTCAGCATGTTTGCAATAGAAAATAAAACGCATGTCATATGGACTCATTTTACTGTTTTTTTGTTTTCCTTTTGTCCTTTTTGGAGATTGGCAGATGTATATGAAAGGCTGTTTCCATCTCTAAGGTAAAATAAATAAATAAATAAAACAAAAAAGGAACCTAATTGTGAGCTAAAGTTGAAAATAAGAAAAAAAAATCTCACTATGAAATATGAAGTTACAATACAATTGTGAGATATTGTGTGTGTCTATTATGGAAGCTTGTTAATAAAAAAGATAATTGTGACTCTATCACACAATTCTGACTTCATATCTTGTAATATATATCTTTGCAAATGCAAGGGAAAAAAGTCTGAATTGCATGATTCAGACGTTTTTTTCTTGCATTTGCAAAGATATACATAATGCACCCAAGATGGCTTGGCAATGAGCACATGGACAAGAAACTAAAACACGATCGAATCCATGGGTTTAATATATCAATATAAAGCTCATATTCTAACAAGCCTGTCCGCCATGGTCATGTGCGCCGATCTGAACGTTTAAACGGATCCTCTGCACATTTTGTATTTCTCCCTGTGAGCTTGCATAGGGGCTGCTATTTCTAGGCTCATAAATTCTAACTTTTTATCTTGCAGTCAACTATAATTCTGAGAAAAAATGTCAGAATTGTAAGATAAAAAGTCAATTGTAAAACATTGGAATGGTAAGATGTAAACTTGGAATTCTTAGAAGTTGGAATTCTAAAATAAACAGTTGTAATTATTTTTTTATATATAGCTTTTCTTTTTAAAATATCAATTATCTCAATATCAGTATCTAACAATTGTAACTTCAGATAGATAGATAGATAGATAGATAGAGATTATCAAACATGTTTTTTTTTTATTCATTTCTCATAATTGAGACTTTATTTCTCATAATTGCAAAATCACATTATGACTTATAAGGTTGTGGAGAGTTGTGAAATATTAGAGACACACTTATGAGATATTAAGCCATAATTACATTTTCCGTTTTTTTTTTCCTCGGGGGATGTAAGGGGCTTCCGGTATTTTTGACGTTTTTAAAATTAAAATTAAAATTTTTGACGTTTTTAAAAGCAGGAATCTTTTGCTAACTAAATGTCCTTGTTACTGAAAATTGGTTGACACTTAAAATTAGGAGACATTTTATTCATTCTAATTGGTTATTTAATAGCCACAATAAGGCCATATTAGTCATGTGACTTGTAATGAAACATATAGCTCACAAAACTCAGGTTAAAAAAAAAGCATTAAAAACAATTTTGGGTGAAAAGTGAGACTTTGTAACGCAATGCCGCCAAAAAGTCCCACGGAGCTGGTGTGCCTCGGGTTGAGTATCGGCGCTCTACTAAATCAGTGGCTGCGATTAGACAGGAGGTATCCCATGAATCAGGTTGCACTGGCTGCTTATAATCACTTTTGTGTGACAAAAAACTAATTGAACTCAAGCTGTTTTGTGTACACGAGTATGACAAGAGCTAATGGGATAATTTGAAATACAAACGGGTCCTCACTTTTTCATCATTAATTACTACTAATTATATGAGCACACGCACACTCTCGTCGAGGCACCTATTACAGGATTTTGTACTTGAATGGTGTGTATCACAATCAGAATGTCAGTGCTGTGTCTTAATTGTCTTAGTGTCTTCGCTGTCACATCTGAATCTTCTCCCTGATTAGGCTATATGACACCTGCAGGTACGACTGACAAAAACTGTATTTGTATGTCATGATGATAAACATAATCATAATTTAAATGGCCTGAATCAGATCATGAGGTGGTGTAAAAATCTGTAAAAGATCTTTAAATGGCTAAATAGACAATGTCATGTTTGAAAAGGAGACTTTTTTTCAAATCAAAATTGAAATCAAAAGATACTCTAATTACTTACTTTATATTTAATGATTCTTTGATTCAAAGTTGCTTGTTTTGTTACATTTCATCAAAATAACAAGTTGCTCCATCCCTGAAATGACTTCCCTTTTCAGATGTTGCCACCAAACCCCTTATATTTTTCCCCTCATTTTTTCATAATTATGTTATAATAAAATCAGTCCGACACTCTGAGCATCCTGTCCTCCATATTACTTCTGTAACACAACATATTACTAAAGTAAAACAGGTTATGAATGCTGTTTCATTCTCACTTATTACAGAAGTCTTGTTGCAAAGAGTACACAACATTAGCATAAACTTTGATTTTTATATATTATATTATATATTTTGGAAGTAAAATGGGTTATGAATGCTGTTTCACGCTCACAAAGTCTTGTTGCAAAACTGTAGAAACATTAATGCTTGCTTAATTTTTATTTTTTCATGTTTATTTTATTACCTTTATTTAGTGTATTATAATATAATATAATATAATATGGAAGTAAAATGGGTTATGAACACTATAGCATATGACAGATTCTGCACATTAACTTGTCTTTATTTTTTATTATATTATGTTATAAAATTGGTTATGAATGCTGTTTCAAGTTTAGTTGTAAACTGTGCACACTAGCATAAACTTAGAACAGATTTTGCAAACACATGACTTGCTTTTATTATATTATATTATATTATATTTTGGAAGTAAAATGGGTTATGTAAACTGTTTCATGCTCACAAAAAATAAAACTAGCATTAATGTGTGCACATGCAAAAATGTGCGCACATTATGCTAGCTGTATTTTTATTTATTAATATTTATTATATTATATTATATAACAAATACTCCCAATCAAAAATGTAAAAAAATAAAAATAAAAAAAAAGTCATCACAATTCTTCAAAATGAAATGTTATGCCATCATAAAGCGAATGAGAATACCTTTCAGTAATTTCTTACTTTTCCTGCTCTTGGTATTTTGACAGAAATGGCGACCAACAACAGTTCGACCCCATTAAGACAGCACGTCTAATATTCAGCCCGCCGTATATTCATCAGATTGGACAGACCGCATCAACTCGGCTCATTTCTGCATTTTTAATTGTTGTTTTTTTACCCAGAGCTCATCCTTGGGGAGGCAGTCCAGTCTCTCCGAAAGGTTAGTGGTCCCTGATGCAAGCGCAGCGCTGGATTTCACATAATGTCATGTCTTTGTTAGCATTTTCACTGTTAATAATGTAGTCACCTGACATCAGCCCGCCACACCAGAGGCATGGTAATGCGAGGGAAATGCGATCTCCTTCCCAAAAAACAATTACTGTTGAAGAGTATCGCTTTTTTTCCCCTCCAAATGGTTGTTTTAGCCTTCATTCAGAGATTCATCAGTAATCAAGGGTTAATTTCACACTTCACTGAATGGCCTGTTTTAATCCCTATTCAGAGTAATTAAATCTGTCTAATAAAGTGAGCACTTTTCTCCTTTTTTATTCGCACATTATTTTTTTTGTATTGTTTTACACCCTTCACGTCTCATCTCCTGAGCAACACGTCATCTCGCCTCCGTGACAGGCCGAATCTGTCCCTAAAATTAAAACATTCCTGACCTATCTAAGATGACAGGAGACGTAGAGAGAAAAAGTGATAGAGTTAGAAAAGAGAGGGGGGGGGGGGAGAAAGGGATAAG
>JAFVLL020005437.1:0-22258 GCA_021397915.2 Tor tambroides | reverse complement strand
GAGGTGTGAATGGTTGTGTGGAGAGGTGTTCAGGGCGGGTGTGGGTTGTTTTTTCAAACCTACAGTAAAAGTCATTCAAATCGTCTGCCATTTGTGTTAACAATGAGCACTTTTAAAGAACAAATAATCACTGGATAAGTTTACAAGTTTACTCAACGAGGTACTCTTGTTTGTGGCACTCAGTAGCAAGCAGACGACATATCGATGAGCAGAACTGTATTCCAATATGGTTTGGTAATTTTATAGCTATAGCAATAAAACAATGCCAAAAATAAGCTGCCAAGTGGACTAGACTTAATGCCAACAGTCAAAAGTTCAACTATACATAGCTAAACTATCATTTGGTAAGGCCAAGGTCCATTGTGTATACAATTTTGTACTAGCAACAACCCAGCTACCATGTTCCATCAACTTGACCACCGTAAGCTGGTATATGACCTGGTTTTCCCCAGTAAGATTCCTTCCAAAAACTAATTATCCCCAGAACCAGCTACATATTGGGAGTCAATATAGTGTGATTTCATGGGCAGCTGTAGTGGTATTTTTAAGGCATCCATTCGCCAATCTTTTTTTCTCCTGGAGTGTTATACAGCGGTGCAATCTTATTAACATGTAGAGATGAAACTTTAAGCGACAGCCATCGTGCCAATCCCAATCGTCAATTTCACAGTCTGCTATGTGTTTTTTTCTTGCTCGCCCTCTCTCACACGTTCTCTCACCTTCCCACACACTCACACTCTCTCGCTCCAACATACTCACAAACCCTCAGTCTTTCTCACTCATTCATTTCAATTCACCATGACTGCCGTGTGAATATTAAGTGGTTTCCCCCCAGTTCCCCTTGTTTCTCCAGCGAAGCTTGAACGATGCCAGTTACGGAGCAGCACAAAAGAGATTGACAGTTACCTGCAGAATATGTACGAAAATTATTTTAGAAGGTCAAACGTGTAAAAATGTAACAAACTCTTCTTCGTCTGCTCATCTACCACAGTTTGCCTGCAGGAGAACAGTGTTCATTTGGTGAGAGAATGATAAGAAGCATAATCTGACACTGGCATTTTAAAATTCTTTCAAACTGAGGCAAAGAGCTTGGATTAAAATGTGTCTCTTCTCTGTAGATGAACAATTTTGGAAGATTATCCTTGGAGAATTAGTCCCGATTCAGCAAGTACAGTGAATGCTAGGAGAAGGGAACAATTACAACATTCCCTTTTAAAGTTACTTGTTATTTCTCATTCGGTTTTGGGTATGCTCCCTGTGGGGGGGTATGAATGCAAACACTCAACTTCCTCAAGTGTATTCAAGGAAATGATTTTCGACAACAAAGCTTTTTTACCCATGCAGGAACTGAAAACATAATTGGCTGGAAACCACTTCATTGACAAAAGCGAAAACTCACACCATCACCCTTACTTCCTGTAGAACTGCAGGAAACACATTCAATGAGGAATACAGTTGAGTCAACCGCTGCATGCAATTCGCTTGACGTAATTTACCTAGGTACAACAACATCCTGTTGGTTATGGAACATCATTGGATCCTATAGTATTCATCTGGCCAGTCTTTAGGAAGAACAACAAACTAATTTCAAATTATGTGAAATATTTCTTTAAGGCAACTTTGACAGCCCTAATAAATACATTTTCCAATACATTAAACACTATTATTAAATTTTTAATAATACTCTCAAATCTATATAACTATAATCATGACCATTCTGTGGGTAAAATCCATCCTTCTCTAGTGAAAGCCAATCAAAATTAGCCATGTATTCTGACTAAATGAATACCTTAGTCGAGCTACTACCTTTGAAACGAATGGGAATGCTAACAGAGAGCCCCTCTCAAGATGTAAATTTTAGTGCTGTCAAATGATTAATGGCGAATAATCGCAACCAAAATAAAAGTTTTTGTTTACACAATATGCGTGTATACGGTGTATATTTATTATGTATCTACTGTATAAAATAAAAACACATGCATGTATATATGTAAGAAAAATGTTGTTTATATATTAAATATATTTATATATAATATAGAATATAAGAATATGAATATATAAATGCATAAACGTGTAAATATTTTCAAAATATATACTGTATGTGTGTGTATTTATATACACATAATAAATATACACAGTAAACATACATATATAATCAAAAAAAAAAAAGACTTATTTTGGATGCGATTAATCGTGATTAATCTTTTGACAGCACTAGTAAATTTCATTAGAAACTCCAGAGATTTGTTATAAGGTCTTGTGAGGATATAGCAGGTTAGTCATATAACTGTTTAATAGAAAGGTCTAGGACCAACAAAGGATGCTTTGTACATAAATTACATTGTGCATCCTGTCTGATACTGGTGAAGATGAATATGGGGATCGGGAACAAGGGAGATGGGCAGTGCAGGGTCATGTTGAGGTCATCACAGGTGAAGAAAGAGGTTTTGGCCAATGGTCATGACAGGATGTGAGAGACCTCTTTGTTCTCAGTGGGTGAGAGACTTGAGAGGCTTCCATATGAAAGTCTAAAGAGTCTAAAGGAAATGGAGAGATAGAGAAAGAGACGTAAAGTGGAAAGGGGCTTCAGAGATGAGGGCAGAGGGACCTGTGGTGAAGGTTGATTGAGTGACCTGTGAGGTCGGGCTCCGTTCTAGCCCATCTGAGTCTGTCAGGGGCATAAGGATATGAGCCAGAGGCCTGCAGAGACCAAACACACACACACACACACACAAAATGCTGCTTCACAGACCTGAAACCATTCCACTCACAGTCCGTCCCACCAGACCCGATAACAGCATGCTTTTACTGACACATCAAACACCAAGGGCAAACCTGACGGCCACCACAGAGCACCTGCAGTACGAGTATCACATCAGAGCAGATAATGACGTCATGCAATAGAATCACTTTCTTAAATATCATATTACATGATTGTATCAAATCATTATAAAATTTAAGCAACACTGCCACTAACTAATACTGCCACTGTTTTCTAAACCCATCACATCAGATTAGATTCAAGCTTCGGAACATTATGATTTTTAAAGGTGGGGTATGTAATTTTTCAAAAAAACGCTTTAGAAAACTGAGTCGGGGCCGAGTACCAAAACAAATTTGTAGCCAATCAGCAGTAAGGGGCGTGTCTATTCATGATATGAAGGAGAGAGCGTTCAGTGAACAGCCGAGCCGAGTGACAGAAGATAGAGATGGCGGATAAAAAACAAAAGAGGAAAACGTCTGCGGAACAATAAGGCAAGAAGTAGGACCCGTGTAAATATCGGATCAGCTTTCCAGCGTTGGAGAGTACTCAAGGAGCAGAAGACCTGCGATCGGACGCCGAGGTTGCTTTGTTTTTTTCTCGATAGGTGAGTAACACTGTGTCTACACCGGATGCGTTGAAAATCATTTTAAATTTGTGTCAGCACGTCATAAATAGAACGCGGCAGCAGTTTTCTGTCGGAGATTTGTCGCGCTGCACAGCATCCAGTTTAGACAGCATCACTGATTATAATGACTTCTATAGTATTTTGTCGCACCGCCCACATCCGGTGTGGACACGGTCTAACATTGGTTTTGCTTTGTTTCACAGAACTAATCATTGCCTGGGTTGCGTAGGCTACGTACAGGTATGTGTGGAGCAGAGCTATCAAAATAGGGGCGAGACCATTTTGGGGTAGGGGCTTGTTTGTTTTGGTGATTTCGATTATCAACATTGGCTTCCAGAAATCGCTTACCCCACCTTTAATAGCATATTTAAATTTCAGTAGCTAAAATGGCATTCAAGTTGGTGCTGTAGGTTTAGTTCATTTTTGTGAAACATTTCAAAAGGTATATTTCAAAGAATCAATTTCAAACTATTTAGTAAAATAGTTACTATCTGTAAAACAACAGAACAGTTTTCAATTTTATAATAAATAATAAATAAGTGCAGACATAAATATAAGACTTATTTTCCAAAAAAAAAAAAAAAAGGATAAAAAAAAAAGTAATTATTACAAACCCTTAACTGTATACTGTACTGTTATATGGGTACACAGAAATTAAAATTATTAGATATTCCCCATTGTGTTAATTCTGAGGAAAAACAGTGTGGAAACCATTTATATTGTTCATAAAAAAATAAAAATAAAAATAAAAATATATATATAAAAAAAACTTTTCTCCCTCTGTCACCCTCAACTTTACAGTGTGGAACTCATTTATTATTATTATTATTATTATTATTATTATATTAACCCTAGATATAATAGTATGTAAATTTGCACTTAGCTATTTCACTTTTATTGCTTGTGTTCCAAATATATCTCACCATCTTATAACACTTTGAAGGTTGGAGAATATGACAAACAATGTCATTTTTCACCTGATGCAGTGATATTTCAATTGAAAACCATTTCAAAATGGAACGGGCCAGTGAGCCAAGGGTTCAACATCCCAACTGCTCCCACTTCATCAGAAAGACAGTTCCCATTTAACTGCCATCTCCCTGTGTACACACTGAAATGCAGCAAGTCTGTAATTCAATTCAGGTTTACTAAACGAGGCTTTCACCTCTCATAACCCTCTTGAGATGATTTTGAAAGTCAAGGAAAAACAGACATATGTACCACACCAAAATGCGACAAGAAAGGACAGCATCATTTAGAAGGTTCTTTTAAGTCCTACTTAAAACATTGAACTTTAAACACAAATGGCAAGTGGCTATGGAGTTTTCAATGCCAAATGCTGATATATCCAGAGAGTTAGGTGGCAAATGACCAATGTAATGCTGATGTGTAAATAACAGAATTTCAATAAAAGCTACACAGCTAATAAATAAATTAACAGAAAAAGTGTAGATAATTTTAAAATGACCAAAATACCAAGTAGTATGTCGTCAACAGCATTAAAAGCACAAACATAAAACCTGAAAGGCTGCTGGTTTGAGTGACGTTATTCTTCCTGCCCTGTGGTTCCGGCTCAGAAAACAGGCTAAGACAAAAGACACTGTTATCAGTAAAGGACATCTCTGGCCAAAATAATGAAGAGGGTCTCACGGCCACAAAGCCTCAACATCAGGATTATGATGTCTTATCTCCATATCTGGCCAGGAGGAGTTGTATTGATTTCCTGTCAGAGTTAATCATGCTCAAGACAGATGAGATGCCATGACAGAAGCAGGTTAAAACTTCACACTGTTCTAAGATCAGATTTTTGGCTTTCTTACAGTGGATCTGGCTAAGATTTGTTTGGCTCAACGTGTCCACAATCAGCATAAAAATACAAGGGCTTCATGGTGCACCATGACGAGCTGTAATGCTCGCTGAAGGGAGAAATAGATTGAGGTGGAGGAGAGGACAAACCCACATGAAGTCAGGACTTTGCACTATACTATTACAAACACGAAAACAATTTAAGTGGTAGAAAAAACTCTGAACTACACTGTAGCATATGCTTAAGATCACTGATGGGTGTTTACACTTTATGGCTTAAGAGACCATTTTAGCCTTTGACATTCGCATATAACTCACAGACCTGGACCCTATATTCTACCTTTATATGGCTGCTAAATTGCCAGTGGTTGCCCCCACTATCAAGAAGAGGCTAAACAGATCAACTCTGTTCTCTACATCAGACTTCAAACACATTCCGAAGAGACCCTCAGTACCAGCCCTGGCTGACCAGTGGACTAACCCCTCACGATTACAGGATAGATAACACACACACCCATAGAGACATTTTCTTTATTTAGACCATATTTAATCAGTTACACGGGTATCTGGTATACGCGTGTTATGTTTGTATGTTTCCTTATTATATTAGCCTAGTTACCACTCGTTATTTGTATTAGTAAGCTCTAAACACTCACATTCAGGTGTATGAATGTATCTCTGGTTTAATATATGTTAGGTGTCTCTTTCTTGATATCAAAATGATCTGCTCTTTCTCAAACAATGATGTACACTATGTGAACGTACAAGTTTTACTGTACTGTGGGAAGAATTACACCAGTCATAACAGTCATAAAGAGCCAGAGCAGAACAGTCATAAAACATGCAAATGAGATGTCAAGTGGAACAAAGAAACACTTTCCCGCTGAAACTATGTGCCTTGTTATTGGTCAAACTAACCAAAATGGGTGTTACAGGGAAACCAGATAAAACTTCTCCCACACCCAAAAGGTGGGCTCTTCTCTTTACTTTCGGTGCCCTGGAGACACACATCACCGTGGAAAACTCGCGACTCCCCTTTCGGGGGGAGTCCGAGCTTCTGGCAGATATAAGTTCAGTAACTTTGGCGATTTAACTTCGGACCAATCAACCCGTGGCTGGAATGACGAAGCTTTCACTCCTAAAGGAATTCATCAAGAATCTACGCATTATACATGCAACAGGACACTTTACTCAGCACCAACAAAAAACCAATATGCAAGTAACCGCTTGTTAACTATTTAGATGCGCTTCTAGGCTTCGACCCCTTTTAATTAAGGTATTGTAATTCTTCGATGGTTCTAACAGGTTGTGTTTAGCTGATTATGCTCTCTCTCTCTCTCTCTCTCTCTCTGCGCAAATCCTGCCATTATGCTCTCTCTCTCTTGCGTGCGCTCTCTCTCTCTCTCTCTCTCTCTCTCTCTCTCTCTCTCTCTCTCTCCATGCCTCCCTGGTGGTGGCATCTATGTTTAATGTGTGTATGTTTGTGTCCAGTTCGATGTTACATGTTCCCCTGTAGTGTAGTTTAATAAACATCCATATGTATTCACACTTGGTTGTCTGTGTCTGCCGCTCACCGGTCACTTTAACGTTCCGGTTTTGCTACATGCTCTATGAGCGATGTATTAGTAAGGAGAATAAATTTTTCGTGGCCAGAGAAATAATTTCCTTTAGAATCAATAGAAGATTAAAACTGTCCGTACTGCGGACGAACAAATCATTTTATTGTACTATTAAGGCTACAGTTAATTCCTGAAGATGAATATATAATTGATAACAACCCGTTATGATTAATTATGTTCATCTCACTTTGAGCTAATTTGCTACAACACAGATGGTGAAGAGCTGGCTGTGTCGCAGCAAACATCCACATGACAAGTTCCTCTTGGATTTAAGCCAGCAATAAAAGACCTCAAGCTATATAACATCAAAGCAAAATATTTAATAAACATCTTTTTGTGTGAAATTGTAAAGTGTAAGACAACTGTAGAAATTTCTGCTCTGGTCCATGATAACGGTAATTTCTACAAGAGATGCACAACATAGAGGTTTGATTTTAGTTGCTTATTATACTACCATATTTTCACTTTTTTACTAAAATGTGCAGTGACTTATTCCAAAGCAACTTAAATAATGCAATTAACAATTAACAGCGGATTACGGTAGTTTCTGTTTTGCTTTAGAAAAATGTTTAAATGTTGTTAATGAAAAATGACTTTTGATCTTTCATTCCCGATCAGAGTTAAACTGAAAGGATTTGCTGTGAAGAAAGGGAAACTATTGTCTTTAAAAAGGTTGTTTATAAACTGTTTTATTTACTGGTATTTTACATTAATTCTGAATGTGATTTATAGACTGATGTGACTTATCAGTGTTCTTTCTTTCTCTCTTTCAAAAAAAAAAAAAGGCAATTTTGACCTGCTGACTTACAGTCACGTGCAACTTATTTTCTGGAAAATACAGTATATATTCAGTATACATTATAATATATACAGTTATTTGATATGGTATATTTAATTAATCTTACAGTATTTAAAATGTAATCTTTAGGAAATCTATAAATGAAAATCCATTCTTTCATATGGCACATTATAGGGTTGTGATTTCTTAATAAAACATAGAACTTGAATATTGTCTATTTACTGGTTATCAACCACATGTAAATAATAATCAGCTTTTAGGTTTAAACCAGTATTTTAGTACTAGTTAATCCCTAATTTCCACCAAAATTCTATTATAAACCATAGAACTTTGGAGATAATAAATGATTATTAATTTAAGAAAATTGAATAATTTAGTTTTACAGTATTAACAATAATAGTAGACTCTGGCATTCTGCCTCAAACTATTGTTAACATTGCAAATTATTGTAAGGAAAGAAGTATAATATAATATATTATATTCATATATAATACAACATATAATATGATTTATCCAAACATCATCTTATAGCTCAGACAGGATTTGGAACTGATGAAAATGTTCTCTAAGGGGACCTTTAACTCTGGTGACTCACTGTGACTCAGTGTCATAACTAATAAACAATCCCTTTGTAGTCGTAATTTGCATTCTACCATGTGCGACTACCGCTGAATCCTAATAAAAACTGCAATTGCCCTAAGCGGACCTGCCAAAAGAGCACAGAGTCGATTTAAAATCTTTCTAATAAATTGCATAATTCATCAGTTTCAGATATGACAGTGTTAGGTCTGCTGGGACCATTTGATTTATGGAGCACAAATCCCAAAGTAAAGAAACTGAAGAGAAAAAGGTGGTGGGCATATCTGAAAAGCTCTCCTAGCGGTTTGAACACAGATTTATACATAACATGCTAAATAATATTCAGATTTCACAGCTAGGGTGGCAAGATGTGTGTAAATAAATAAATAAATTGTTTCTCGCTTTAGAAGTCTTGGATAAAAATGCATTAGTCATATTGATGGTCACTAGTAACCATCCACTCTCAATGTATAAAAAAGAGCAGAGTTCAACATTTGTTCATTATGTAACATTTCTTTGTATATTCCACAAGAAAAATCCATGGTTTCCATGGTTTATATATATATACATAAAAAAGATTATTTGTGATGCCATATGGTATGATTGTTTTCCATTTACTCCCATAACAGAAATGTCAACCAGTAAAGATTGTTACATCAATTACACCACTGTATATCCACCACAATTTACAAAGCCCAACACATAACAGAAAACTATAGCCTACTTTGCAAACAGATGGGCTCTTCCAGTGTAGACCTCAAAGTTGACTGTAATAAGAGTGATTTCATTTCAACACGTCGAGCCATGTCTCACATGTCCAGTATAAATACTGCATGACTAAAGATTGTTTACGGTTGCTATGCAGTGTTGCAACTTGACACATTAATATAGTATTAAACTGTACGTTCATCCAGACACATTAATACTGTATAAATAAAATGACTGTTTTTGGGGCTTTTTTCAACTCAAGTGTTAATGCAAAGCTAAAAATGAGCTAAATCAGTTACGTACTCTCTATGGAGGGTCAGAAAGCTCTCAGATTTCATCAAAAATACCTTAATTTGTGTTCTGAAGACGAACTAGGGTGTTACGGGTTTGGAACGACATTAGTAATTAATGACAGAGTTTTCATTTTTGGGTGAACTATCCCTTTAACAGTTCTTCTGGACAATTGTCAGGTTATATAGTATTTCCTGTTAAGATAACGTACACATGCAAAACCACAATACCTCTAGACAAATATATTTCCGCTGAAGCACAATCCATTTTTTTTCTTGTTTAACTGTTTCTTCTAAGAGTTTGTGTGAAGAACTCGATAAAAAGCAGAAAGCACTGTAAACACAAAATCCCCTTGATAAAACGGAGATATCTACCACGATCACTGAAGAAGAAAAAAACAACAAAACCACATTTTATCTCATCCCAACTGACTCCAACAACAAATACAGTTTACAAATTTCTTGAATATCCAAACAGACCAAAGCAAAAACCCATATACCCTCCACATGAGGTTTACAAAGGGAAAACAGATAAGCTCCCTCTGTGTGTGAGGAATATCTTTCCAAGGTCACATATGAACAGTCAGCCTACTCCACAGGCACTCGTTTTCACGAAACAGCGTTAACATTCCCAAGACATACTCCTTCCCTTTGTATTTTGCAGGAGGGGGAACATCCAAAAAGATAGCGCAGGAATGGCACAGGGGAAAAGGCCATTAGCAATTCAATGGGAGTAAACGCAAAGCGGGAAGGCCCCGCCATCATTGATTTTCAGGGAGGCCGATTTAGAAGTAGGGTCATGTAAACGGCCTGATAAAGCCAAAGCAGCTGAGATGACACCAAACACTGGAGAGAGAGAGAGACATGATTCTATTAATTCTTTTTTTTTTTTTTTAAGCAACTGCATACACACACAAAGAAAACTATGCCTTTTTTCCCTGAAATCTCATTTCCTTTAAATCTCACATTATATATTATGTTCACTATCATTTTGTAATGGACATGATGGTGTAAATTACATTTGTAACATATTTGGAATAAAACAGTGACTACCTTATCTTGGAAAGAGTAATCAGCAGTTTTTAGTATCCTAAACATATACAATAACGAAACATTTTCAACAGTTTCAAACTGAAAGAGTTTTTTTTTCTTCATATTTTGCTCAAAACTACAGCTTTATTGGAAATGCTGCACAATAAAAGTTTTTTGTTTGTTTGTTGTTGTTTTTTTGCATAAAATATTAGAAAAATTGTTGGTTGTGATTGAAATGACTCCTGAAAAGTAATTAGAAAATATTTATGAATATTTCAATATTAATGAACATTTCAATCTTTCTTAAAATTGAAGTATTTAAACGTAGAAGTATTTAGTCTGGGTCTGGGAAAGGGGTAAAACAATAAAATTCAAAAGAGACATTTGAAAAGTAGCATTAAGGCATGGTGAAAAGTTTCCAATTACACTTCAGTCTCTCTGCATTGCACATTTACATTCACGTGTATTAATTTAGCAGACACTTTTATCCAAAGTGACTTAACTGAGGAACACTTTTTTTTTTTGTAAGTGGCAAACCTCAAGTGTGAAGGACTAAATCGTGTGCCCAGTTTCAAATGCCCCAGACTCAAAGCCACAGTCCTCAACCCCTAAAGGCTGGTGCTACACTTAACAGTAAAAGTTCTCTGACTGTTTCAAGACATGATGAAAATGATAAATGCAGTTTAGTAAGTCAAAAAATCAGACCCATTTAGTAACTCTGTGATCCATTAGACTCTTTCAGAGTCTTTTTGATGGATTCAATAAATCACATTCAAGAATCATATTATGTCCAGTCTGAAAGCTCACAGTCTGGAGTCCATTTCTATTGCACTGTGCTATAAAAGGACTACTTTAGTGTTCTGTCCACACTGGAGAGAAAAAAAAAATCATGAGTCATTCACTGAAGACATATAAGATCCAACGATGGGACCAAATGTAATAAGAAGCATTTGTTCAAGCATTATTCATTCATTTCTTCTTAGTATTATTTTTATTTTAACAGAACTGGTTCTGAATAAAAATTGGTTCTTGTTTTCCAACCCTCAGCAGCATACCTAATACAGGAAACCAGTAGTATGGTTTTAACTGGTTATCTAAGCTGGTCAAAGGCTGTTTATTTCAGCAGGGAAGAGGGAGAGAGACCCAGGAGGCCACAACGAAAGCAGATCAGATACGGCCGCTAAGTAAATGACATTCTGTTTGTTGCAGCATTGACCCTGCTCTCTGCGGTCATTAATTTCAATCAGGCGCCCAACATGGAACCTGGACCTCTGTTTGCCACGGCTCAGGAGAGGCAAATAAGACATGGCAGTTTCTCAGGATATCATCACAGCTTCCAGCTCAACACAGACAAAAATAATGTTTCAAAAACTGCTCTAATCTTGAAGATATTTGGTCCAAAATTTGGAATAGGAATATGGCTGTGTTAACATCAACATGGCTTCTCTTAGGCAATCCTAGGTCTTGCAGACAAACTAAATATTGTATATGTACTAAGTATATGTTTGAGATTAGTGATTTTTTTTTCCAGTGAGCAATGCTGAGGTATTATACAATTTAATGATGCAATTGAAAAATCAAAAAAACATTGGTATTAAATAATTATTTACGTCACACTATATACACTCAAAAAAAAGAAAAAAGGAAAAAAAAAGAAAACTGATCCTCATTGTCTGTCATTAGACTTCACCACTTTACACCACGTTCTGTCATGTATCTGTCAGATATTTTAAGTATTCCCATCTCATTTTTGTCCATCCATTGAAATTCATAAAAACATTTTTAAAAAAAAATCTATAGAAATCCAACCATTTAGTCCTCTAAAGAGATATAATTGCATTAATGAACCGATCTAATTTACGAGTTTTGAAAAGAATGAATTTAACGTACATAGAACACATTAAATATGGTAAACAGAAGCTCAACCATGCATGCTTGACACACATAAACAAACTTTATAGGTTTGTATGCATCAAGCAAGGCTTTTTAGTTGCATGGAGATCATGGACGGACAAAAATAATGAAAATTTAAAAAATATCTTAATTTGTGTTCCGATGATTAACAGAAGTCTTATGGAATTGGAATGACATGAGAGTGATCATATCATGACAGAATTTTAATTTTTGGGTGAACAATGCAGCCAACAAAAAAACTGAAGCCAACAAAAGAAACTTTACAATTTTACTGATCCAGACTGCTTCTCCAACTTGCTACAATCCTGAATTTCTTTATATTAAGCAATTTATAAATATTGCTCTTCACAAGAGTCAAATGCAGTGCTTTTATGGCGTTTGACAGCCTCGGGTCACCACTTTCATTATAAGGAATAGAGCAGCTGGGACATTCTGCGAAATAACTCGATAAGTGTAACACTGTTAAAAATAATTAAAACACATGAAGCTAAGTAGATTCTGATAGCATTTTCGTTTTTGTGCGAAATGTCACTTTCAGTCCTATTTAATACACTGTCACACAATGATGGTTGCATCAATGCTGCAAACCATAGACAACAAAACATGATTTTTCCTGGCAAGAGAGGCGTGACATATCAGTTCATAAAAACTGGAACCATGTTTGGTACCACAAAGTGTCATTCAATGTGTTTTGAGGCATTTGTTTGTACTTTATGCAAGGGGAAAAAAGCAGGATAGGGGCAGGTATACAAGGCCAGAGGCAACCCTTCCTCCCACCCCATAGAAAATCAGTAAAATTATGTTTTAACTGTGAGTTTTATATATTTTTCTAATTAATTATTGGGCTAACATTTCCCTTATTCATCTTTCAGTTAGTCAGAACAAGTTAATCAATCATTCTCATCAGTTCATAAGACTTTGTTCTAATTTCAAGCCAAATGCCTGATTCTTTTTGTTTTTCAACATGCTATAAAAGCAATATCCTGCTAGTCAACTGTATGGAAATTAAAGTGTTCTTTATCAAAGTGGAGTCCATCAGAACAGGCCAAAATATGTTATTCATAGTGTAAGTGATGCAGCAGTGCTCCCTAGTGTTTGAGTGGGGAATCTACCATAAGAGATCAGGTTAAACTTTTTTTTGTGGTATACTGACCAGGCTGGCTGTGAGAGAGGGTGCAGATTTGCCAAGGGTCTGTGAGCGCATGCGCACAAGGTTGGTGGTCTCTGAGCCTGTAGCTGACCATGTCTGTTGGGTTGAGGCATATGGTAGCAGGTACTTCCCTGGGGGGAAAATAAAAGATGTATGCGAGTAAAAAACAGAGTAAACATTTTATATTACTTACATTTAAACATTGCATTACATCTGTACGTAAAAAGTACTGTGGTAGCATACTAAACAAAATAGGTTCTTAAAAGTTAATGTGTTAACTAATCTAATCTGTTCAGACAAGATCAGAGAGGATTCTGGGGGTGCCTCACTATTTCACAGCCAATGACTCACTGGTGCATCATAATGGGCATGTCATAACAAACATATGGCATTCAACATGACCCAAATGACTGCATCTATAGACGTGAATAGCGAAGAGCAAAAGTCATACTGTCCAGTGAGATAACATGATTTGTGTGAATGCACATGCTGATTTTATGTATGGCAGGCACAAAAACATTTGGACATTTAGGAACTGTTCATACACTCCACTGTGCTGCTTTGCCATTGTTTTTCTATGTAAACAATACAGATACGTTTGACTGTTACACTCGCATGTTGTATCTTTTGCAGCATCTCATGCATTAAACAATGTACTAAAAATGCAAAGCTTAAATTAAAATAAGCTCACTACTCTGCATCTTGCATGTTTAAATACAAAAATGGCCAAATTACTCATCCTCATGTTGTTCCAAACTTGTATGACTGACTTTCTTTAGTGCATCACAAAAGAAGATATTTTGAAAAATGTCTCAGTGCTTCTTTCTTAGTCTATACAATAAAGGTCAATGGGGTCCAAAGTTGTTGAAACATTCTTCCGAATGTCTTCTTTCGAATTCAACAGCAGAAAGGAAGTCATGCAGTTTTGGAACAACATGACAGAATCATTTTTGTGCAAACAAACTTACATGCAATCATATGACTATACTTATCTTCCCATATGTTCTATTGAAGGTACAGTACAATATGTCATAGCAGAAACACTGTGAATTAGAACTGAATGATTTCACCAAATTAGCCACTCAATTATTGGTTTTAATATAATTATAACACTAGCAGCAACATGCCACTTGGGGACTTCTATGCTAATTCTGGGGGCACCTTACCCATTTCCCTTCTAAACATTTTTTACTCCATAAATGTAAAATGTATACACACAATTCAAATTTAAATTAATAATAAAAAAATAAAATAAAAAATAAACCACCAGTATTGCCCAGTGGGGCATCTGACCCTATTATACCCTAGTGTTCAAAATGAGGACATGTATTGGGACATTGTTTGTCAAATATCAGTGCATAATATTCATAATTAATGAGATGAACTACTCCTGCAATAACTCTGCTAGGACACTAGCATGAACTTGAGGAGAACTGACTTCACACATCCACATAAAAAGAAAGAAGCTCCAACAGACCAACATTCAGCTCATATTCAAGCCCTTCACACTGTGTCACAGCATATCACAGCACTGTGGACGGCCTCTTCACCTTGACCGATCCTTTTCCAGCCCCCCGTCGATCTGTTCAGAGTTTAGATTGATAATCTAATATACCTTCATAACACTGAGCTGCCATACCAAATGTAATTTGTTGGTTGAGAAGTCGTGTCAGACTAAATTAAATCTGTTAGAACCAAAATATACACAGTTTAATATGATCAATTTACGCTGTTGTGATCTTATATTTGAGGAATTGTTTTCATGGTGCATTAGGTGTTGCGTACAACTGCGGCTCATTATTTTAAATGGTTTTGTAGGCTGCCTGAGAAAAGCAAATATTTGATGTGTTATTTCCAAATAACTGCTTATATAGCAAATAATGCATTACTGTAGCAAGGAGATTGGTAAAATACTGGTAAAATGAGTACAGTTTAACATTTACTGAACAAAATTTGAATGGTGCTTGTCCATGCAAAGCAAGATAAAACTGAAAAGAAAAAAGAAAAAGAGAGAGAGAAAGAACAGCAGGGGTTGTAAGGCCATGACAAACGCATCATCATAGTGTTCATTTCAATTAATTTGAGTCAAGACAATATAACAGATTATTACAAATATAAAATGCAATCAAATTATTAAACAGCACTTCTCCATGTGATTAAAATGGATTTTTATGACCTTTTGTATTATGTGTTTGTCCATCTGTTCTGCTCTTTCCTTTGTTTTATTTTTCAAGTGTTCTTCAGGATTAAGTGTGTTGCCTGGATTTTAAATGTCCTTTACATATGAATCAGCAACTGTTTGTCCTTTCATATTAAATACAGAACAATCTTCTCCCTGGCAACTAACAAAACCTCACTGCTGTAAGGTTTACTGAGTAATAAAAATGGAAAAAATAATAGTGTTTTGAAGTACATAGACTAGAAAACTGAACTGAATTGGATTGAATCAAATAGACAAAAAACTGAGGAGAATGGATCACTTTGCAGTTTTCAGTGTAGGAGAGATGAGAGAAGATCCTTTTAACTAATAAAACCTTTCATATCTTCTCTTAGAGAGAGACTTTTAGTTCAGC
This sequence comes from Tor tambroides, assembly GCA_021397915.2. NCBI lineage: Eukaryota > Metazoa > Chordata > Actinopteri > Cypriniformes > Cyprinidae > Tor > Tor tambroides. The sequence continues at coordinate 6,399 of JAFVLL020005437.1, read as the reverse complement.
TATAGCATCGTCTCCCAGACAACCTATTGCTAACCCATATTTATGTGTTTGTGGGCCCTACATGGTCACAGAGCCAGGTCAAAAAAACAGGACGCGTAGGAGGAAAATTGCAATTCCTGCTCAATGCGAAACAGCTTCCACATAGTCATCATCCACAGAACTGAGGAAATGCCAGCTAGGCACCCTCAGCACATTTCAACATTGTGCCCTATATACCTGATTCAACATGTCAGACCCCGGGAAACGGCAAGACAAACACCAAATAGAACAGAAGGGTCATTCTGTGTCAAATCAACCAAATTTCAGAATCTTCCCTGGCTCAAATTTTTGATTTTGAAAGCCAAAATATTAAATGTCCTTAATGTATATTTACTGAGTAATCCACTGTTTTGTAAATTAAAATTTTCACCTGGGATTCGGAGCCAGACTACAGGGGGATAAAAATGACTTTAGAAAGATGGCAGCATCATTATATTATTTTTACACAGAAACTGGTAGGTCTATTAGTAAATCTGTTGACTAGCAATCTTTGTTGCATTATATGCCAGTGGTGACCATTCAAAAAAAAAAAAAAAAGGAAAAAGCACTTTTCAATTTTTTTCTCCAAAGTTTGCATGCCTGTAACGCAAAAAGTTTTAAAGATATCTTAATGATCTTTTAGATTTTGGGTCTTAAACTTTCCTTTTGGCATATTCATTTTTAAGGCTCTATATGGTTCCATTCCAGCAATACTGGAATCACAATATGTAAACATTTTCAGTGGTCAAAAACCAAATGTGGGTCACTTTGCATACACATGATGCTTTATTTCTTTTAAAGAGAATGTCTGAAGAACAGGTAATGTTTAAACTACAAATGTATCTTGTTTCCCTACATCAAAATAACTGCATAGAACATAACTGAGTCCCATAAATATTCTTTTTTTTTCCAAAGTTGTGCGCCTTTAACTCAAGTATAAAAGTTGTCTTAATATCTTTTTAGATTATGGTTCCTAATAACCTTTGCTTTTGAATCTTCATTTTCAAGGACCTATATAGTTCACTGCCAGAGATATTGGAATCAGTGTGGCTGTGTGGAATCACAGTTGTTGAATATTACTCATTTTCAGTGGTCGGAAACCAAATGTGGGTCACATTGTATACAGCTGATACTTATTGCTTTTAAAAGGGAGCTGACATGGAGTTGACACGGAATGACCCAGAATGTAGTCGAATACGGTGATTGCAATATTCAGTCTAATGAAAACAGCACAATGAAGCTCTGAAGAGCCAAATCCAAAAGAGAAAAGTATTAAAAATAAAATGGCACTATATGTACTGAAATATTTGGCCATTTTGTTCATTTCAAACTAGGGCTGTCAAATGATTAATTGCAATTAAAGGCAGGGTAAGCGATTTCTGGAAGCCAATGTTGATATTTGAAAAAACCAAAACAAACACGCCCCTACCCCAAAAGGGTCTTGCCCCTATTTTGATAGATCCGCCCCACATATACATAGCCTACGCAACCCAGGCAATGATTAGTTCTGTGAAACATAAGCCGCTTTTCCAATGAAATTAACTGGAACAATATGTCCCAGGAACTTTTTTCCCCCAGACCTGTTGTTGTCTGCGTTTCCATCGCGGTCCAAAGTACCGAGAAGATTAGGCAAATAGTCTGGTGACATAACGTTAGGTCTGTGCGCGTTTCTCAATACCAAGTACGCAAATTTCGGCCTTGAATCCTCGGTAGTTCGGACTTCACAATTTAGACTGAGGCGCATCTCGCTGCAGCCCACAAGATCCAGAGGGCGTGGCTGGATCCAGATCCAACTCCTTCCACCTTACATATACCTAAACCTACCCATCTCCACCCCCTGATCCCTAAACCCACCCATCTCCACCCCTAAACCTACCAATCTCCACCCCCTAGATGTGGATTCAACCACGCCCCCTGGATCTTGTAGGCTGCAGCGAGCCCTACTAGGTTAGACTCGGGAGTGTGAACTCCCACGGACGGAACGACGCAAATCCGGTAATTCTGCAAAAAGCAGCATACTTGATAACGTCAGTCAGCTCGCCTTGGCTGCTGCAATCTTCCTCACTGTATTTACATACGAAATATATCAAACACCACTGCCTCTTTTCGTTTTCATTAAAACATATTAATAGCCGCAGAAATGTAGTTCAGGGAACGTACATTACAATGAAATGAAATATTATATCAAACATTGTCTGTTTTCATTTTCATTTTAACATATTAATAGAACAATAGAATAAAGACCAAAGATTACCTGTTAGATTTACTCAAAACGAACTATATCTTATGTTTAACCACTACAGAGACATCAGAGCCAGCGGAAAATGTCAGAAGGACTAGCCGAGGTTGCTCCTCTCTTCGGGATACATGAGCACTGAGCGCCTGGTGATCGCGTGGAGCTCACGTCTCTGAAATAGGCGAAGCACATTTTCAAATAGACGCTGTTTTTATAAATAAACCGCAGATTTGAGTTTTAAACAACTACATTCTTGCCTGAAATACACACGTCCTGTGTAGGCAGACTTTAGCTGTTGCGGCGCGCCGCGTCCGGTGTAGACACGGCTGTTCACTGAACACTCTTTCTTCCATATCATGAGTACACTGCTGATTGGCTACAAGTTTGTTTTGGTACTCGGCCCCGACTCAGTTTTCTAAAACATTTTTGAAAAATCGCTTACCCTGCTTTTAATCGCATCCAAAATAAAAGTTTGTTTACATAATAAATATTCACAGAGCACACACATTATGTACATATAAATACAAACATGTATATATTTTAAAAATATTTATAATTTTTTTTGTTCTTATATATATTTTGTGTGTGTACACACATATTTTGTAGACACAAACTTATTTTGGATGTGATTAATCACGATTAATCGTTTGACAGCCCTATTTCAAAAACTCTATTTCTCGCTCTCATCTTGAGAACACAAAAGGATCATTTGAAATCTGAGAGAATCAATTTCTGTCCCTCCACAGAAAGTCTGTTCAACCAAAAACTTAAAAAAAATAATAAATAAAAATAAATAAAAAAATGTTCATAAAGAGATCAATAAATAAGGCGGAAGTGGTGTGTGGCCAAGTATGGTGACCCATACTCGGAATTTGTGCTCTGCATTTAATCCATCCAAGTGGTGCTCAAAAGGGCTGTACACAAAGGTCAGGGTGTTACCTGTAAGAGCGCCCCCTAAACTTCCTCTCCGGAGCTGTTTGCCATCTTCACTGAGTTGTCGTTTAAATTTCAGTGCTAAACTGCACCCGTGAGAAACCTCTGGGTTGCTGGACTTGCGGAAGGGCATCGTGGGTGGGTAGAGGATGTTATCCGGCTGAAAGAAAGATGAGATCAACATGGAGTTCAATCTGGGAACCATTACAGGAAAAGATCACATTAGGAACAGCACTGCAGTGTTTACCAAAATATTTAACACATGGCTGCATATCCATTATTGACAATGCATTGCTACATTCATTATAATGTAGTAACTTAATCCAGCTCTAAAACACCTTGCCTTTTGGCTGACGTCACTCTTTATTTTTCAACCCCATTAAAGATAAATACCCATGAATGTCATCTCATTTTGACTGAATTTTCAATCTCAGCATGAATCTTTATTAATTTTGCATTTGATACTGTTAAATCCCCTCTGTTATTATCATCATAACTGTCATTTTAATTTTTAAAATGCTATGTTATATAATCCACAAATTTTCCTCCACTCTCAGTTCATTTGAGGTTACCCCTTCACCCCCTCCAGTACTCACTGAACAAAACAAGCCCTTTTCTCGAACAGATAGAATCTTTCTAGACAAGCAAACACATCTGAGGGCTTTTTCTACTTCAAATGATAAACACGTTAGTGGAAACGTCATTGGAGAAATCCAAGACAACAAACTGTTTATTACCAAAGCAGACAGGGTAGCACGATTAATCAAAATAAAACCAAAATTTGCAATTTGAAGATTGTGCTGCACGATATTGCATGGTCTGCAGTTTAATTAAATAAATATGCACTGCACTTTGTTCATTTACACATGATCTGGTTCAGTTCACAGTAAATGCTGCTCAACACAAATTCATCTCTGCATCTGCTCTGGGCTTCAGTTGCTTGTAATGTGCATTTGGCAAATACAATATGCGCTAACAATCTTCCCAAAGTCATGTTGATATACACATCACAAAATTTTGACCAAACTGTGCAGTTCTAAGAAGCAAAACAAAACTGGAGCTTCAAAATAAAATAAAAAAATTAATTAAATGTGACCGAAATATCATGAACATATTATAAACATGAATGGCTGCATGTGCTGCACGTACCATGACCAAATCACATATAATTCTTGCTTTTTTATTTATTCTAATTTGTTTTACGGGGGAGAAGGGTGTGGGCTGTGTCAACACATATAAAAATGTGTGCATGAAGACAAAACTAGATTGCTTCCATAATAATCAACAGAGTGATCCGCACCACTTGCAGTGCTCATTCATTTACCAGATAGACTGCAGAGTAATTTGAGTAATTTTACTGTTCCTTGTCCTTGTGAAATATTCATTTTTATTGCGTGTATGATTTTAAAGGTTATTATGTATAAAGATACACTTACACTGAAAGTGAAACTCAGAATTTAAATACAGTATACATTTGGCCTTGAATTTTTTTTTTTTTTTGCTATTGTTGCCATCACAAACACTACATCACAGCGTATGACATAAACGTCCTTTCTTTCCATTGTCAAAAAGAGTTGAAAGGTTGGCGGAGCCGAGTAGCACCTCGCTGCACAACAATGGAAGAGTAGAGGAAGAGGTTCCCCTCCCCACGAATGTAAACAAATGGAGGCCCAGTGTGTTCTCTAACTGGAAGGGAACTGCAATGATCCACAAATGAAAACCAAACCCATGTGAGAAGACCCAGATCTTAAGGAAAACACTGCCATAAGACCTTATGGAAAAGGCATGAGGTCACCTCCACCTGGGACCAGGAAAATGCATGTGGCATATCACATAGCACCGGTAATAAATATGTAACGGAATTTAAAATAAATAAATCAATAAATATTGCTTGACAACTCTGAGACAATAACCCTACACAGTTGAGTTTTAAAGTGTTTTTGCAGTAGTGATTTAGAACCTATGAGAGGAAGTGGAAGTCTAGCAGTACAGATTGGCTACGTCACGTGTTTAATCTCAGACAGGAAGACTGGACCAAGTCTAGCTTCATGAGACTATGCCAGCCAAAAATTGTTAGTTTGGACCTGAAGACACCTTCTGACTGGAGCAGGTATACATGATCTGGAGGGAAAAAAAAAACGTTCGCTAAGAAAATGGTTTGCAATAAATTGGCAGCTCAAATACTGGAACAACAGTCTCTCTGAAATGTTGTACAATACCAAAAAAGTTGTGTAGACTATGTATTTTGTTTGATAAAAACTTTTAAAACATTGAAGAAATATATTTCCAACAATTATGATTCTTATTTCAAATGAATGTATCCAAAATGACTTATAACTGCATAACCTTGGTGTTGCTAGCACCATACTCCAGAGTTTGAACAACAGGATCAGACATTTGATTAAAAATAAACAAATAAGTGAATATTTTCAAGAAGGAAGGGGCATCAAACAACTTATTTACCACTTAGGAACCTGCTTAAAACTTGAGCTAAGCATATTTCAGGGAGTTTTGCACTCTTGAATGCATCACATATTGAGCGGTAAGATAATGTTATAATTTCCGGGCATCCCAACCCTCACAATGCAGCATTCTGACCCAAACACATTTGCCAAAGTGCTCAGGAAGACAAGTCAAGGTGAGCTGGAACAGGAGGAAATGTGCCTTACAGCCAAGTTTACACACAAAAAAGTAAGGCTTGCAACTAATATTTTTTATCATAACCTGACTTAACTTTGCGTCTTGTTTATGAAAAGCTAAACTACTCTAAATTCTGATGAAGAGCTATGAGGCATACTCATCAAAAGGCAAAAGCTATTTTTTATGATTCATTAAATCAAGCACCTGGAGCAATATGGCTTTATGCCCAATGCTCACAGCAAAGCTCAGCATCTCTCCAGTTCATGAATCACCCTTCCAAAATATATAAACATCCAAAATGTCTGTACATATTAGGACAGGTTTCAGACATTAGGACAGGTCTTGTAAAAACAGCATTATTTCTGGAAAATGCTGTCACTATTAAATAATATATGAAAAAAATGCACTTTTTAAAAATCACACTAGTATGCTTCAATGTTTAACCAGGAAGTTTGTCACACTTGTGGTGTTCCGTACACAATTTTAAACCTTTAGAAATCATTAAACCTTTAGAAATTATTTGTAGAATATGCCCATAAGGTTATCTTGTAGTTTGGAAAATCAAAACGACT
>JAFVLL020005434.1:0-24607 GCA_021397915.2 Tor tambroides | reverse complement strand
TCTCAGTTTGTTCTGTTTCTTCATGTCATTCCAGACGAACTGGATGATAATGAGATCAGATCTCTGTGTGGAGCACTGGCTGTTGTCAGACTCCTTGTGCAAACAAAAATATCACTGGATTATTACAATTAATGGCAAAAATAATGTTTGGAAATGTAAACTGATATTTCCTGCTGACACACTACAGAAAGGATTTTTTGTTGGTGAAAATAATTGTGGCCTAAGACTTTTGCACAGTACTGTATATATGAGAGATATGAAAAAAATATCTACAAATAAAACGGCATGAATATTATTTTCAATTTCAGTTTATTATTTGCAAATATCGTTTATACATAAATTTTATTGATTATTGTAATTGATTTTTCATAATTTGTGGTGTAAAGTTGCTCTACTGTGGTACGAAAACTACTTTTATTGTGTTCCCCGTTTAAATACTTTATACTTTTCTATCATTTGAGTCATTGTGGATAAAAGCTTTCGCTCATTTATTTACTTCATGTCTGTTGATTTCACTTACAGTATATATTTATTCACCAGCGTCTTAAAGCTAAAATGAATGCTATGACTCCTTTTGCATTGCTTCTGTAGGGTGCGTCAGACCTGTTGTCATGTCTAGAAACTAATTATTATACTAGAAAAGACTGTGGCTTAAAAAGTTACCACTAATGTTTTTCTGTGAACCGCTAATTAAATTTAAGCTATGAATGAACCTCTGGTAATAAGTGTTCAATGTCAATGAATCACACACATTGCAGAATACATTCCACTCACAGGCTGCATGCTCTTCACTAAATGAGCGCACATACTATTTTGAGGCAGTGTGATCATTTGTGCACACATCATCATCGCTATACTCTTATCTTTCCACCTTCTATGGAATGTTGAGCTCTATCAGGCAGGCTTTAGTCTTGACTCATGGCTATTTCTGTGCCACTCAAACAAACACAAACACAACCCAGGACTCTGCAGTGGTGCAAGACTATAAATGGCTCATAGCAGTTGGCTAAAAATTCTCCTGAACTTCCCCTGAGCGCATACTATTGGGAATGTTTGCTCCATGTCTTATTTCCGACTGCCCTAAGAGCTGAACCTGCTCTTGTCCAGTGACTTCCGACTCGTGCGCGCCCTCTATAGGACAGATTATGCACTTACCTTTGATTATTTATGTCGTTGCTGCAGTAAACTACTGAATTTGATTATATATTGTTATATTTGAGATTTAAGAATATTTAATTATCACATTTGCCTCTCTTTCTCTATCAGCTTGATTTTTCTTCTTCCTTCTCACCGTATCTACCTCTGGCTCTGACACATGTGTTTATGGCTAACTGTGCTGAGGTCTACGTATACTGTATGTGGGTCATTCATGTTATGCAGTAGGCCTACAGTTTTGTGTCTCCATCAGCCATTTTAGAAGAAGTAGCCTAATAAAAATATTACTGGTATTTGTCATTTTGTTTTTCATCATTGTTTTAAAAACATTTCTTCAAAATGTTCAAAGCAATATTCATGGAACTATTGTATTAATTGATAATCAATTTTGGTTTCCCATGCTCTTAATTTTGTTTTCCATCCTGTTAGTCATTTGTAACATCCCTTTAACTAACCAAAGCCATATCCTGAAAGACAGCATCCTCCAGGATGTGACATCATTTTGGTGGGAAAACAACAACACAAACGTCATCAGTATTAGCATAATGGATTTGATCAATTCTGTCTTATGTCTTATACAGATAGTTGGTTTGCCTCACTCTAAAACAATGTATCCTGCTTGATGAAATTACAAACCTGTAGGATATCAACATTTTAAGTAGTTTAAAGTTTTAACTTATTGTGGTTTAAATGTTTGAGCTTGATCAGAGCATATGGTTAGGGTAAGGGGATAGAAAATACAGTACAGTATAAAAACGATAGTGTCTATGGAATGTGTGTGTGTGTGTGTGTGTGTGTGCGTGTGTGTGTGTGCGTGCGTGTGTGTGTGTGTGTGTGTGTGTGTGTGTACCTGTTTTTATATCCCAGAGGGGACTTAAACCTGAATACACACAGACTAATGGGGACTTGTGTCACGGTGGGGACCTAAATTGAGGTCCCCAAGGGTAAACAAGCTTATAAATCACACAGAATGAAGTTTTTTGAAAATCTAAAAATGCTTTAGAGTTTAAAAAGTTTCCTGTAAGGAGTAGGTTTAGGTGTAGGGTTGGTGTAGGGCAATAGAATATACGGTCTGTACAGTAGAAAAACTATTACGCCTATGGAAGTCCCCACAAGGATAGTGAAACAAGTGAGAGAGTGTGTGTGTGTGTGTGTGTGTGTGTGTGTCTCGCTGTTTTTATCGCCCTCTGTTGATTTTAGATCATCATTGCAGCTGATACTGCAGGATGATGTTGATATTTTTACATTAAGATTATTTATTCTGTATTTAAAATGTTTTAGGGAGATATTGACTGACAAGAAAATAATTTGTGTCATAAGAGAGCAGTGTGAGTAATACATTTAGTCAGGAAACTTGAATCACATTGTCATCTCCATTATCATTATCATTAGATGTCATGCACTTCACGTGACTGTGAGAGAACAGGATGTTTGACAGTAATCCAGTTATTAAACAGGCTTAATTCATTAAAGGAATAGTTCTCTCTAAACTTTAGTCATTATTTACTTGCTCTCAATATTTTTCCATGCTGCACAGAAAAATATAATGGCAAATGGGTTTGGACCATACATCATGGTGGTGAGAAAATAATGACAGAATTTTCTTTTTTTGGGTATCTAACTATCCCTTTAAGCTTGAACAGAAACCCACATAAAGTGCAGCTTTGAGAGCAGTATTCCTCTCTCTGAGTTCTCAGTTCTGAATTGAATATAACATACAGTGCCATTAGCATGGTTACTTTCAGAGCAGTGGACTGTAGATGAAAGCGTTTTAGTGGTGTAAAATAGAAGTAATACAGTGTTCCAGCGCACTGAAGAAGAATCATCTGCTAATTCAAGTTAAAGTAACGAAAAATGGATGTGACCCTGAAGTAGGTCGAGGAAATATACAGACACCCATAAAAAAGTCCTTAAGTTAATAAGGAAGGAATACAGTCATTGCTGGCAATGCATTTCCTAAGTATGTATGTGTGTTCGTGTTTTATTTTAGAACAAAGACTCCAGTGTGAACACTTTCTTGGATATTAACAATCCCTGATACATGATATTTGATAAAAACAGAGGCAAATTGCGTTTTAACCTTTTAACGACTTCATCGCCAGAATTGGGGCTGTTGGGTTGTCATAGCAACTGGGCCTTGCAGGTGTTTTGTGTTGTTCTGAACTCTGGTTCTGTTCTGTCCTACAGCAGGCCAGTGAAAACAGGACCCACCCATCAGGGTGTTTGTGTTCAGGCCCAGGTCCTGCTGTTGCACTGAAGCACAGAGTCAGAATCTGACCTGGGATCAGATCCAATCCAGTGAACTTTAAGACCCCCTTTACACAAAGAGTTCATGTGAATGGAATGCAATAATCCATCTATTTAGTAACATATTGTGTTCTTGTCATGATTTGCAGGAGCAGGGTCCAAAATTATCTTTTTGCCACATTGGACAATTGCAGGTGAATGGAGAATATGTTTACTGGCCATAAAAATTCTTAAATAAAAAAAAAATATATATATATGTATATATATATATATTCTTATATATACACAGAGAGAGAGAGAAAGTTGGGGCGGGCGATATACCGGTAGACACATTTAACCAGTAGAAATTTGTCAGCCAGAGATTTTCGACTATTGTCTCTTTCACGGTTACATGCTCATGACGTTGCTGTGCTACACAAAAACTTGTTTGCACCTGTTTTTAAGCACTGCGGTTTAAAAACAAGTGATATTAAGCCGTTGAAATGCAATCAGCAGCAAAAGAGAACTCATTTCTCTATATGTGTGCAATGTCTGAGAGACTGTTTCTGAGCGCTGTCAGAGAGGAACAGTTAAATATATTTAATTGTCTATACACACACTTGTAAGTGTTAAAATGCCTGTTTTTCCAAGTTTCCTCATAAATGCAGTAATTTAGGTTTTAAGTGAAAGCAAACTGATGAGAAAGAAAACACATGTGTAACAGTAAATTGGATTTAGGCAGCTCTTAAAGTGACAGCAGTCTAATATTCCAGCTTTCTGTCATTCATGGTAATCAAACAACAAAAGAGAAAATCTCTCTCTGATCTTGACTAAATCACTTTTGTAACTTTAATAAGAAGAAATATATATTGAAGAATATGCAGTGTTTCTATACATCTGATTACTTTATACAAAGTATGTAGCATTTCTTATTTATTTGTTCTGTAGTTTTTGTTTTGTTTTTTGTCCTATTTCTTGTAATTAGTTTCTTATTCTTATTTAATCGCTGACTGTTTACTTTCAGTGAGTTTTTTTTTTTGGGGGGGGGGGGGGGTTGTTTTTTTCAATTTAGACTATTATTAGTTTTTTTGTAATACTGATTCCGGTGACAAGAATTAAATTTCTATAGTATCACAAATTTTGATATCAAAAAGACCTTATTTAAAGCAAAAATATCCTATATTGTGATTACGGTGCATTACCGTGAAATAAAATTACTCATATCGTGATATACGATTTTGCTCATTTCACCCATGCCTAAGAGAGAGTATGACAAATAGTTAGCAAGGATCAGACAAGCATTCTTAATTCAAATTAAACTATGTACAATGTTGTATTGCTTAATAAAGTTACCGGCCAACTTTTTATTCACTCTCCGAAGCCAAGTTTTTATCTGCATTTGGCACTTTCAGAGTGTTAATTTTGGACTCAGATTGCAGGTCAGAGGCCAATACGACAAGCTAATTACATAAAAATGATTAAATTATTCTCTTAAAGCAAGAGTTCATGAGGATAGAGAAACAAAGATAGGCTGCTGTTTTTGTTCAAATCAGTCCTTGAATATTAATGTCGAACACTGAATACAAGCATTACTAATGCCGATGCTCTGCAGAGTTCATAGAAAATGATGGTAGATCATGCTGCGCAGGTGTATAATTTAGTTTTGGCAGTACAATTGGGTTACACAAAACTCAAACTTAAAAAGGCCCTTAAAGCTGACCGTGAACCTGTGAGCGTCATCGCCTGTACAGTATGTGTTTCGGTGATTAACAAGTGCATTCAGGTTTTAAGAGCATTAATTACAAACCATCAAATTAAAGTCCACGTTGATTTAGATTACACAGACAATTACTCAAGGACCATTTCTGAAGTGGTTTCTCAAGTCATCACTGGTTCTAAAGTTTCTTGGTTTGGATTGCATTACATTGCACTTAGTGTATCTTGTGCTTTGATTTTGCATAAAAACTTTAAATAGTAGGAGACTAGAAAGTCTTTTAAACTTGCATGGCATATAGATCAAAAATATATTTAATGTTCTGTTTTTTTGTTGTTTTTTTAATCTCATTCTGCAATAACTTACCTTCAATAACACTAGAGAAATTCTTTCAAACATATACCTATTTTTTTTAGCTTCAGCTGTAATTGTGTGTTCCTTTTTTTCCTGCCCTGTACAACAGTTTTCAAAACCATCATTGACACATTTAATCTCACACATATGCCGAGCTGCCAGCACCAAACTCAGCTGAACGCTCTGAATAGGCCATTCATCTTGGTGACAAGCACACACATGGATTCTGCAGCTATGAAAACACCAGCAACATGTCTGACTGTTTCTGCATATGCAATCTGTCAATGTTTTGTTTTTAAGAGTCTGTTCACCAGAAGAGTTTAATGAATTTGAACAGACTTTCAAGCACTTTCTCTTTTCTTTTTTGTTTTTTACTTTTAAGTCTATCCAAAGACTGATTGAAACTCCATATCATGCCTTACGCCTCAAGAATTCCAGTCGGTGAGTAGAAAACTATCCGAACACACACAGACAAACATACATACCTTGACACATAATAACAAACATGATGATAATATGTATTATGGCCACCTGGCTCTTTGGATCTCAAACAAAGTGTTCCTCAGGTTTCACACAGAAACAGTCTCTATGGAAACTGTTTCTAAACAACATACAAACATATTCTTTAGACTTTTTATTGTGGCCTTCACAAACTCACAACCATTCTGATCTCAAAAACAGTTCTCCAATATGGCAATGGGTTCCCTGTCAAAGGCCTCATTGATATAGACAAACCCCTGTGAGAACTGACCATGACCACTGACCGTGATCTCCTAGTCTGGGGACCATTAGCGGAAGCATGCTAACAGAAACATTCGTCTTCCTGTTCCTCTGGGAGTGCTGGACACCATGACAAACCTACAAGTGATCTTTGCCTCATCTGACAGCCTCCAAATGCTTTAAAATACTTCTATTTTCAGCACTAGAGCTCTTGTGGGCTGTTATTCTGAAGGCTAACTTTAAAGCAGCGGTGGCTTTATTCAGCAACGTGAGCCAAAAACAATCCCACACTAAGGTTGCGAGGACGCTCAATACTGTACTTACCATCTCAAAATATTCATTAAGGTGTCACAGCAGCCCTCCATTACAAACGCACGGCTTCCAAAGTGTTCTTCTACAGTTATATATTTAGATATATAGTGCAGAGGACTATATTTATGACTGTGATCTGGTTCTGCGTTTAAAGCTGGAGGTCAGACACATGAACTAATACTGATTTAGGATCCGGTTCCTTTGTGTGACCAGTATGAAAATTGATTTTAGATCAGCAATTCATTCTAAAAATATAATGGAACTCAAACAGACATGTTGATGAGTTTTGGTAAAAGTAGAGTACCTTAGGTTTCATGGCCAAGCAATAGTTGGGCTTCTGGAATTAGTTTAACAGGGGTTACAACTGGGATTGTTTAAAAGGGCCAAACAGAAAATGGTCCTTGTTTCACAGGGGACAGCAAGGATTTATAACCCTATTCTTTATGTTTAACTGCAGATGTTTTATATGCGTGTGAGATAGAAAAGATATTATGCTTTCCTTGATTGTATCATGATTCTGTAATCATAACAATCGGATGACATCTGTTGTATTGTGCATCTGTTCTCACAGAACACTGAGGTTTTAAAGAGATAGTTCACTAAAAAAGAAAAATTCTGTCATCACTTATTCACCCTCATTTCGTTACAAAAAAAGAAGATATTTTGAAGAATATTTTAATTGTTTTTGTCCATACAATGAAAGTCAGTGGGGTCCAAAACATTACAGAAAACTTTTTTAAAAACGTCTTATTGTATGTTTCACAGAAGAAAGTAAGTCACACCGGTTTGTAATGACATGATTTTAAATGAAGACAGAATTGTCATTTTTGAGTGAACTATTCCTTTAAGTCATAATGACTATGGAAAAGACCTTTGTGAAAAAGAAGTGTGCTTAATTGCATTGAATGTGCACTTATAGTGTATTTCAATCTTAAAAGTATGTTTTTTGCATATAATATTAATAAAATAAAAGGGCACTTGGTGTTAATGTTACTTAAAGACAGTACATTTTTTGCAACACACTTACACACTTTTTAAAAGTGCACTTTGTAATAATGTCAAATTAAAAGGACTTTAAACAGGGTTCCCACTCTAAGCCAAATGTCAAATTCCCTGACTTTTCCCTGACTTTCACTGACTAAAAAGCTGAATTTCCATGACCTATAATGAACGGAAAAACAGGCCGCTGTTGTGCTGAGCACTTTTTTTGCTTTTACCCATTAAATGCACTTTGATATTTTTATACTTTTTATTTTTATTTTTTTTTAACTCAGTCTTTGAAGTGGTCATTTTGTAGCCAAAGCTCCTAAAAATGTACATTTTCTGGCATATTTGCCTTAGTTAACCGGTACAGCCTGGTGACTGCATTTGACTTAAGTAATTGCTAGTTGACGAGCAGGAAGGGAATAAAATGGCGCTGAAAAAATAGCCCAGGGCTCAACACTAAGGATTTTTTCAGTGGTTCAAATTATTACTTGCCCTGTTAATATTTTCACTAGCCTTGCCACAAAAAAAAATAAATAAATAAAAATAAATATATAAAATCAAATAGTTGATGTTATCAATTTTGTTTTTATGTATGTTATCTTTTATTCTAATAAATAAACTTATATGACACCAATATTTTAGATACCAATCAAATTTTACAATTCTCAATTTCAATTTTAATACCACAACAAAAACCACTAGCCTAACAAATATAAAGTTCAAACATTATTAAAGATAAGTGATAGCCAGTAAAAAAGATCAACTGAACAAATTGCAATAGCAAAATTAAATATATAGCACAAAGATAGAAATGAAATTTTGCTTGCTTTTTTTTTTTTGCTAGTTTTTATGTTTGTAGGTGTTCAGGAACAGAAATTGAATAATTACAAAATAACATTTGCATGTTGCACCTTGATTTTTCATTGCCATTTGAAATTAGTGGCAAGGCAACCACTGCATTTTAACCATGAATTAATCAAAAAAAAAAAAAAAAGTGCAATGTTTGATTTATATTAGACTGCATAATTTCAAAATCTAAAGTAAAAACAGAAGCTTTGTGAAACAGAAACAGCAGACAGCTGAATGAGACGCAATTTCCCTCTCTGACAGCAGGTGGCGCTTATTTAACAGTAAGACAGCGTTTCCTTGAATACCACTGTAAACACAGCAGCGCTGCTAATTTAAATGTTAAATGTATTATACAGAGTCAAGATGAAAAGAAAACGCCATGTAAACTTTTTTGAAAACAGTCAGTTCCCCTCAGAAACACATTCATATAAAATTCAATATTTAGGATTCCTATATTTCGTGCATCATGAACAGTGATCTTGTTTTGCCTGCTATGGTATTTTCTCCTCTTTGTGTCCGTCTTCAGCGTCTCTGGCCTCTGTTAATGGCAGTTTACAGACTAATTATAATAATAACGTAATATTTCCACACAAATGGCATTTGGAAAAATGATTGCAGTGCAGTTTGTGTGCAAGCACGAAACAGAAGATATTCTAAAATGTAAAAAAATGCAAAAAATGAACGGGTGCATGCATGTACTCCACTGTAAAAGTTAAAGATAGATTAATCATTGTTAAAGCTACAAAGTTACTTGCCAAGACGGGTATTTTTATAGTTTTATATGTATTTGCCCATTCAGGCGCTAGAAAGACGTGGAAAGAAAGGGCTCGCGCGTGTCAGAGTCGCGGCTGTCTGTGCATGCTATTTACACAGAACACAGCGCACGAGTACTGAATGGAGATGACAAACAAAAATCCCTGATATTCCATGACTTGGACAAAAAATATATAAAATTCCCTGACTTTCAATGTCTGGAATAGATTTTTTAAAATTCCATGATATTCCAGAAATTCCATGACCCATGGGAACCCTGTTTAAAGTACATTTTAAATCTTTTTTTTAATAATGTTGTTTTGCTTTAAAGAAATACATTTATTTTGATGTGTTGACTTCAAAATAACATACTAAAGCACAAGTTGATTATACTGAAGTGTGTAATTTGATATTACATTTGAAGTTCATATATTTTAAATAATTGCAACTTAATCAAATATTTTTAAATATATGTCATACAAGTTTCAGTAGAAAATTAAAGTATATTTTAGTTTACCTTACCATAAATGTTTATCAGTGTATCCAGCACTACATTTTAGCCATATTTCAAAACTAAGTTTAGCTAATTGCATTTAACATAAATTTACTACAAAACATTTTCCTATAATTGTAAATAATATGAAAACATAACACTCAAATATTCATTTGAAGTATATTATTTCAGTAACAAGTGCTCTTTTTTAAGTATGCTAAAGTGTACTTCTTTTTAAGCTGATTCCTACCGATAATGCCATCTTTTCACAAAAAATCAATTTTAGACCAAGACAATGTTAGATCTAGGCACAGGAAATTAGGTTTGACCTAATTTTGTGTCCCCTCCAGATTGTTGCCATGGCTGCCACTCGTGCTAGATTATTCAAACTCTGTCAGCATTAGTAATCATGAGCTTGTTCTGCTGAAAATAAAACATATTCCCTCTGTGGATCTGTAAAACCCGTTTCTGGGGTCTTTGGTGACTCAGTTTGATCTGTTTAGTCAGAAGCTGTAATTGTATTGGACAGGAAATGACAGGAAATGTCGCAGATTTGGTTTAATACCTCTGCTTGCTATTTATCAATAGTTAAACAGATGAATTACCGTGAATTAAAAAACCTGATGTGGATCCGGTTGCACTCTGGGATGTTCAGCATGTTCATCAGCCAGCAAATACCTCATGTACACTCATGTTTGAGTTCTCCAAAAGAAATGTCAGGAGATTTAGTGACAACAGAGAGAGAAATGACACAGGAGAGTTGTTTATCACATTTACTGGTGAGATATTATACGGCAGGTTTCCACATGCAGAGTGTTTTTGTCTCATCGAGACTCTGTCATGAAGTTACACTGCCATCAAGTGTTGATGTGTGGAGCTGCAGTGCAATATGTAAACGCTTGTGGACGTGGTTCTGTGCAAACCCACAGTGGAAACATTTCTCCAGCGTCCCTCTAATGCTCCCCGAACGCCCTGCTCACACTCCACTGTGGGACATAAATAACCTCACAGATAGGCTCCCAGTCCTGCTGTAAGGAAATGCCTTTAGATTGTGCTCCAGAAGACTCACTGTCTGAATGTGTTTGTGTCTGTCTGATTGAGTGAGTGCAACTTAAAGAGTTGTAAAGAAAGAGCAATAAAATCGTGTAATCATGTTTGCTAGGGGAACATGTAAATAAGGAGTTTTCTTCACTGATTGCGCCTTCTCTAGCAGTGCTAAGGTCAAGGGTTCAATTAACCCTTCAAAGGGAGTTTGATTGACCAATCGTAATGCTGAATCTGCCATTTTTGTCCGACAAACAAACCAGACAAGATGATACGCTTTCAGAATTCTGATATGCTTTCAGAATTTTGCACGCCTCAGCTGGATATTTTCCTCCTGGACTCCACACGCCTCTGCCATTGAGGTCAACAAGTTCATTTACTGGTTTAAGTACAGTTGTAACCAATATTCTAATTTAACTTTTTCTTATGAAATACTTCTGTCTTCTCTCACTTTTGTTTCTCAAGAACTCTTCATATTCATAATATGGTCATACTGAGATTATGTAAGCGCTTTAACCTCATGACCATAAACAGGTTAAATCAATATTTTAGTTTTTATCAGTTTATCAATCACTCTCACACACCTGCAGGTGATCGAAAGGTGTGTAGGACAAATTACCAAAAACAAGTCAAAATTCAAAAATGAATGAATCCCACGCACTCATAAACATATAGAAGACACAGGATCTTATGGATCTTAATTAGAAATGCTGTACACATAAACATGGTCATTGTTTTAGTGTGACTCATACTCTCTCTCTCTCTCCATCTCCTACTGGTTCTTTGCTGTGGTCAGTGTAAAGGAAAGCTAGTAATCTCTAACCTATAACAAACAAAACCAAAACAATTTGACTCATTCTCACAGATCTGAATCTAATGCTGGGAAAATGGACTCGAAACAAACCACGACCTCTAAAATTAGCATCAGCAGCCACAACATGGAGACTTAGTACCCTAAATTTAACAGGGCTGTTTATTGTGAGGCCATAAAGCTTGTAAGAATTGTCATCTGTAATACATGTTGCATGTGGTTTGCTGTGACTAGAGCAAGAGCATTACCATTATGATCTTTTGATTCTTTCATGTGGAAGACCAAAGAACAACCAAGAACATGAAATAAACAAAGTCTACAAGCACTTGCTAACCGTCTCTCATTTGTGCTGATTTGTAGCATACTGAATGTTGAATGAGTTATACAGTCAAGTGTTTTGTGTTTTTTTTTTTTGTTGTTATTTATTTATTTTACTCTCTGCTGCTAAACACTTTTATTTTATTATTGGAAAGATACTATACTGCACATTTGCCATCTACAATTACTAAACATTATTTTGAACTATTGAAAATCACTGCTTAGTCAGATTAGAATGGGGAAAAAGCAAAAAAAGGAGTTGTTTATCATATTTGTTTATCACATCTCTGGTTATTACAGAGAATTGTTAATTTATAGAATGTATACATGTTGCAAATTAAAATGTTTTTTGAAAAAAAAGCCTGAGAATCTTAATATATGAAATACTTATGATCTATATTTGCATGAATAACATATCCCACAATGCTATGCTCTCAACTTTTTTTTTTGTGATAATGTCTCGTACTACGGTTTGAAATTGTTTCATTTACTTTTAAAAAAAAATAGTAGGCAGTATACAGTGTATGATGTGCAAGCAGTGAGCTAGTACTCACCGAGTATTCCGAACATAGCCTTTGCTTTTCTGTGCACACTTAAGTGTATTATTATTATTATCGTATGGGTATAAGTGTTTAATTTTGAATAAGTGCTATTGCAGCTGGCCCATAAAGTCATGTTGCTGTAACTCTGTCAGTGGCTCTGACTGCGGCCTTATGAATGTAAATGTGATGTCTGCCTCTCTTCTCAGGTGACCACAATGACCACTACATCTGTGCCCATATTCAGTAACCCTAGAAACGTCTTCTCATTCCTTTTTTTCATCATTCTCAGAGTGTGAACCACATTTTTCAGGAATGTAATTGGTATTAGAGAGGGATTTGGAGTGCACTAACAGAGCTTTGTCCTCTGCTTTCCGTGCAAGGATCAAATCATCCTGTTCACTAAAAAGTCTCTTGAGCGCTGTAAAGTAGAGAGACTCACACCTGGACGATCCCACTCACCCTCCCCACTGCAGCATGGCTCACTAAAACACCACTGTTTTTCCCATCATCATAATTCTCCATATGTTTCTTATAAGGGCAGCGGTGAGGGGCCAGTGCTAACTGTTATCATGTGCAACAAGTTGTGTTTGGTCAGTGCCTCTAGTTGGGTTACCTACCTCAATGTGCACTGCTCATACCAATAAGTTGGCAGTAGTCAACATGAAATCATTTAGAGCTACCAACATTTACCTTCTGTTTCTTTTATTTTATTTGAATTTACATGTATGTGACAATGCATATATAGCGAGATCCAAAAATCTGAGACCACCCTGAAACATTTTTGTTTTCATTTAAACCTGGATATTAACTTTTAACAAAAAAAAAAAAAGATATTTTGAAGGATGTTGGGAACCAAACAGTTGATGTATAGCCATTGACTTCTATAGCATTTTTAGTCAATGGTTATCATCAACTGTTTGGTTACCACCAATATTCTTCAAAATCTTCTGTTTTGTGCTCAACAGAAGACAAAAACTCATACAGGTTTGAAACAAGTCCACAGATAGTAAATGATGACAGAATTTCCATTTTGGGGTTAACTATTCTTTGAAGTTCAAAATAAATTTAAGTTTTAGGATTTTTTAAAAACTATATCATCTCAATTTTTTTTTTTTTTTTTTTTTTTTTTTTTGCTGATAATACATTAGTAATTAAATTAGTAAATTAGTTTGTTTAAAACTGCTTGCTTGCTTTTATCCTGTTAAAATCTAGGTTTGTTAATTGAATAAAATACCCACAATTACAACCGTAATTCCGCCCAATCTATGAAATGCAGAATGAAAACTGAAACAAATTAATCAAAAATAAAAAAATAAATAAAACATTTAAACACACTTAAAAAGCACATAGTTAAAAAATAATAATTTAGCTAAAAAATACATTTTGTATAATTTTCTTCTTTTTTTTTTTCTGTGGGGCCCCTATAAATTTCTTGCAGCCCCCTGGGGACCTAAAAAAGCCCTAAAGCACTACACATGTAGCTTTCCCATTGAAGCATGCCCTGTCTGAGGCCTCATGCGAGCTCTGGACATATTTTTTGTTCGTCTGTTATGAAAAATTACTATTTCACCATTTTGACCTTTTTAACAACGTGTAAAAAACAGTTTTAAAACGTTTTAATGATGTGTCTTGTCAGAAACATGGCCCCCTTCTCTTGCTTCACTATGCAGCATAAAATTCAACGCAAATTTAATTCTAAATATTTCTGTGATTTCACATCTTTTGTCCAGGAACCTTTTCCTTTTTTTTTTTTGGTTTGTCTCCACAGTTGAAGCCAAGCTTGTCTGTTCTCACTGTATCCACTTCTTTTAATTGAAGAACTGGGCACTTTGATGTGTGACAAATAGAAAGAAGAAACATTCCTATAAAAGTCACAGCCCACTGACAGATCCCTTTACTTGTTACAGCCCCTTTTCAAGTTAATAGAAAGTCCAGCAGCCTCAAAGCTTTCAGCTGATGAGCAACTGGATGGGCATTTCCAGAAGAAAAAAAACGGTGGCTAAATTAATACTAAAACCTTGTGAAAACAAGCAGATGTGAAATGACTACAAAACATGACTGAGAAAGTTTTACCATGAGCACCAGAGTGTGACCTAAGATTGAATATTTTATGAAAGATATCAGCCTTTGTTGAGAGTAAATAAGCTAATGTCTCGGTGGAGGGGTTGGACCATGACATCGCTGGACCGGACAGTTGTAATGTCATGGCTAATTGAGCTTTTGTTCAATGGGACAACTTGCCTTGCATTAATAATGTAAGCTAAGTTATCTTGGCTGATGTTTGATATAACCTCATGACCTCATGGTTGTCAATTCTCCTGCTAGTCATAAACTGCAGTTCAGTGGTCACTCAGTAGAACTGCAGCAGATGGATTTAACGGGCCTAAGGAGCTTGAGGGACTTTGTTCAATGTGTTTGTTGGAATATTTGTGATTCAGCTACACATTACCTCAGTCAGGAATAGTATGCCAAGACATAGGTAACACTCAAAAGTGTCTCATAAACGGGTCTCTCTATACTATTACGTGGGCCAGAGCCCATTACATTATGCATGGGTTTGTGCTTGTTTGTGAGTGTGAAAGAGGAGAAAGTGATTGTATGTGGGTGGGTATAGGGGAAGTTCACACCGAATGCGTTCTTGTGTTGAAAAACATGAGACAACGCTGAAACGGAGGAACTCAGTGCAATGCTAATGCATGAGAGTAAATGCAGAGAAAAGCTCTCCTTTAGTGCAGGTTTACATAGAGAAAAAAAAATTTAAAAGCATTTTATTCAGAGACAATAGCCACATGGGCAGCACTGTGACTCAAATTTGAGTCGTTTCTGGTTTTCTTTTCCAATTCTGTCCCCTCTTTCTTTCTCTAACTTGACCTCCTGTCTGCTCTCCATACTGTCCTGTGTATACAAAAACACACACACACACAAAAAAAAAGTTTTTAAATAGCGGAATACTTTTTGATCTTCAACAGAGCTGCTTCCCAGCAGGCACAGGACCTCAATATAACGTTGGGTTGACGTTGGACAGACGTTGCATTTTGGTTGAGAATGAAACTCGGGTAATGTTGGATTTTGGTTACACAACCTAAAAACAACAAATATCAACATCAGCTAATGTTGGTATTGGACCTCAAATTAACATTGACATTAGAGATTGAATTGACATTGAATTTTGGTCACCTGACGTCGCTACCGAAATTTAACCAAATATTATTGTCTTATAACATTGTGTGCCTGCTGGGTTTAATCATATTTCTATTTGCTAAAAGGATCTATTCGGCCATCATTGTGCTGCATATCACTGCATTTACAATATTTTGTGGATAAACACAATTTTTTTAAAATAGCGTGTCTATAAAAAAAGTTCAACTTTTAAAAATGAGCCTAGCTGCTCAATACGGTTTGTGAAAAATCGTACGTATTTTACAAGGTGGCAAATTCGTACGAGGGACCACACTTAATCCCGCCCCTAAGCTTAGCAGTCACAGAAATCGCACAAAATCATATGAGTGAGGTCGTACGAATTAGCCACCTCCTAAAATGCATACGAATTGGCTGTGAGATAAGATGCCAAACTCATCTCACTCACATCAAAAAACTTCATTAACTCTGTCAAACAGAGTTAACAGCAAAATTATCATTAGGATATCAGCTGGGCATTGTTGTTGTTATATATTTTTATATCATTTTGTACGTATAATTGTATATATTTACTATGTTATTTCCACTTTATTATCTTATTTTTAATTACCAATATGAAACCACCATTACTCTTTTAGTCATCACTTCTGTTTTATATTTTCTGTTCTTGTCCTCTTTTTTGCCCTGTATCATTCTGACTATCCCCTCCTCTTTCCTCTCCTCCCTTCATGATTTTTATATCACTTGTGATTTATATAGTGTGGTACGGTCACCTGTAACCCTGTCTGTGTGTGTGTAGTGATATATGAATGTGTTAATGCTGGACTTCAGGGTTCAGCCCAGTTTTCAGACTCCTATTTGGAAAGAAAGAGCTCATGGCTGGCCAAAACACAACTCACTCAACACAGCTCACAAAACACAAGTGGGACACATCAAATGCCCCTTCACAGAGAGATTGAGAGTGTGTGTGATAAAGTAGAAAATGGAGGGAGTTAGGTTGTGCACAGAAATATTTCGGGTGAATGAAACATTGACCAAGTTCAAAAAATGCTTTAAAATGAGAGAATATAACTAATTACAAGAGACGAGAGGGCCGATCCATCACAAGTATCAATGATATCATGCACTTTACTCTCATGCAAGCCAGAGAGGCCCACTGCATCAGGAAGAAGTATGTTGTCACACCAAATCTTAGAGTAAATGTGTGTGAAAAATGTGTAAAAGGTTCTAGTGGCAGAGAGGTCACTCTAAAGGCAGGAAATGTGTCTCTAGTGGCCATTAGCTTGTGTTTTTAAGAGCTGACTGTAGGTTTGATGCTCTGAATGCTGCACTTGGCCTCAGGTCTAAACAGGTTTATCACCTGCTGAACCACAAACATCTAACCTTTCAGGTTCAAACTGCGTCCACTGTTAAGGCTGCTCACCACTGACCAGCCATGCACTACCAGTAACCTGTTACATAAGCTTCAATCATGACACCATGCTGGCCTTTGAGCATCTCACAGAATCCAAAAAATATATATATAATTTAATTTTTTTATTTAACTATAATTATTGATTGTTGAGTTTATGATAAGCACTGATTTGCTGGTAATGATTTACTGCTCACATTTGTTATTTGCATATTTTTACATTAGAGTATTTATATTGTAAATTGTAATATGTTGTGAAGCACTGAAGGAGTAAATATTATTTTTCTTTTCTTTTTTTTATATAAGGCCGGTTAAACTGATCAAAGAAATCAGATTGGATGTCATTTGAGCTGTTAGTTATTACTGTTTACTAATTCTGGTTATTACTGGCATTTTGGTTTACATAATAAACTGGACAAATTTCATATATTTCGGACTACAGTATTGATTTTAAAAAGTATTGTCTCAAACGATTTATTGCAGTCGACCTCTAATATTTGGACATTTGATCAAAGGCTGGTGCAGTGCTTTCAGCCTTAAAGAAGGGCTTTAGTAGAAAGAGTGGATGAAAGGAGATCTGTTGATGGATGCCCGGTTGAGCTGATATATGCATGGCAGTGGGAGGACATCTCTAAATACACTTATATGCTTTACCCCCTTCCTTCAACACAGTGTCGGGAAATTGCAGTGAGTTACAGGCCCCTGCAGAGCTTACCTCCAGTGAACAAGCAGGAGGTCTCTGTGGTTACCTTCTGCTGCCTCTCAAACCACAGCACAACTGGATAAACTTTCCACTGGATATGTAATGGACCATCAAGATAAGCCCGGATGCCTCTGACCCACACCAAACCACACCAAGCTTTTCCAACTGACCCCTGTCAGAGCATTTCACCCCAGTCCAACTCGACAGACCAGATGGACATTTGGGTGTAGGAATACTCTGGGCTGCTGTTTTCATCATGGAGATCCCAAACGTGCGTCCTGGAAGGATATTTCTATAGACCTCCAGGGAAAAGGCAGGAACCAAAACAGAGATGATAAAAGGGGCAATTTCAGGCTGGCACATGGGTGAGTGTGATCACCTGAACAGCCCTCTAAGAAACAAAACTCAAGAGGAAGAATCATCTGTATATCTTGACAAACTCTGGATTGCAACATGTAACATTAAGAAATGTTCAAATTGTGTTCAAATGTTCACAATTTTCAAACCGTTCCAAAATAAACTGTGGTTTGGAGCATCTAACAGCCACACTTCCCCACATCTCTTTGGCTTGTTTCAGCAGACATATTCATATTTCCAAACGTCTTGTAGGCTAAAGTATTTTGCCAAAAGCATGATCCGGCTCACGGAAAACCTGCCAAGTTAAACAACATAACATAAAATCAATCTCTGCTGGTGTTACAATGCAAAATCCTAGTTAATAGGCATGAAATTGTTTTTACAGCAATAGGCAAACACTGGATATAATGAATCTGTAAGACTAATGGATCTGCACATGCCTGCAGACATAACTACTGAAATCCATCAACAAAAGCCAGATATGAGAGGATGATATGAACTCTACCTCACTGAACTACACTTATTGGAGTTCAGTTTCCTTTTATTTTAAAATATTAAAATGTTGTTTTAAAATAATAACAGGAGTATTATTATTATTATTTTATTATTTTATTTAATTAATAATTATTTTAATATTAATAATACATGTAATTAATAATTGTTATTATTTAAAATTTTATTATTATTATTATTATTATAAAAGATACCCTTTGGCAGTCTGATCAAATAATGAATGATTAAAAACTTAAAAATTGTGGTATATCCTGCATACCTATGTTACTAAAGAAAGAACACTAATATGCTATTCCAAACATGCACTGCATGGACTATGCAATCGTCAGTCTTGGGGAAAGTTATTTTTAAAAGTAATGCATTACAATATTTTGTCACTCCATAAAAAGTAACTAATTGCACTAGTTACTTACTTACTATTTATGGAAAGCAATGCATTATGCTACTTTTTCATTACTTTTTATCACCTGAGCTTCCTTTTTTTTTTTTTTTCGTTACTAACAAAAAACCCAAAAGTTATATTCTTGGCAGCTATAAAGGCCCTTTCACACCAAAAGGGAAATTAATAAGACTCAGCCTGAAGGAAGTGCCTCTGCACTTGAATAAATGGGAATATTTAGTAACTTGTGTTACTTATTTGAAAAAGTAACTCAGATATTTCTTGTAAATTTAAAGTAATGTATTAGTTACTTGGGAATAGTAATCTGATTACATAATTTGTGTTGCTTGTAATGTGTTACCCCCCAACACTGGCAGTCGTCATTTGAATCTAAAAAGTGATTCTCCCCAAGGTAAAATTGATAATGCTGATGGTCTATGTTACACAAGGATGAACTCTTGTTTCTGCAGTAAACACGTGTTCTGTGCCCTCTTACTGACCCTGAAGCATTAGTGCATCTATCTTCCTGCCATTCTCTTTCTTTAAGTCTCTCTCCAGGCAAAAGCCCAAGAGATGCTGCCAAGCTTTGCTAATAAGCTTGACCAAACAATTCTGCTCATTAGCATGTGGCAGTTTCCCAGTGTTAATTAGCAGTTGTGAACAATGACTCCACACGATTGCTGGCATCACCATCAGGGCTTAATGAACTCAGGCAAGCCAGCAATGAAAACTGTCCAGCATTCTAAAGCACAACACTGCAATCAGCTACAATAATCTATTAATGTGCAAAAAGATACACCTAGTGGGATTTTGTGGTGCGACTGTTATATATAATTCAAAAGATTTATACTATTTATCTTTCTTGAAGTCTCCTGCTCTCTGTCTTTCTCAGTCAGTTTGAGGATGAGACTCTAATTCAATTACACTCTCTCATATGCATTCATCTCTGACTGAACTTGAACTTGGAGTCTCAAGGAAAAGCCTCAAACTTTCATTCCCTCTCCACCCTTTCTCTCGTTCTATTTCTTTAAAGAACACAACCTATTATTTATCATAATTCTGTGACTATTTCAGTCTCATTCTGTAAACTTTTGACTCTCGTGGTTCATGCAGTGAGCTGATGTGTTTCTCAATTTTAACGCAAGATCGCCACCTAGTGGCTCAACCTGAGTTACTGTAACTCATATAGTTCTTAGAGCATAATTCAAAACAATGCATCCTCACTACAACAAAAAAAGGCAGTGATCATCAGTCAACATAAGAAACAGCTTATAATAGTCTTCATACCCTTTCTGTGACAAAGTGTTTCAGGAAAATGTGTGTGATGGATTTAAGTTTTGATTACTTATGTTTCCTCACACATTTTTGCCCATATAGGCTATATATACACTGTATATGCAGTTTAGAAAAAAGAAAAATGTATGTGGACTTCAACCTATCAGTGTACCAATTTATGACCAGTTCCTGCAGTTGCAGTTGCTATTTTTGTTTTAATCCAAACCAGTTTTTTTTATCCAAACCAGTGAAACTTTGAATGATGAATAGATTTTAGCATATACTGCTTTTTATGCATCCAGGCTTTAGATTTCTCTAACCTTGGTCTGCTGGAGATCTCAGATCTCAGTCTGCTACAGAGGACAGTCCAGGTCCGGCAGCAACTGCTCTCAGAATAACTGCTGTTTGGGGTATTTCTAGGACATGAAGCAAAATACAGCATCTGTTTATTTCAGGAAAATGATAAGTAGCCATTGAGTATGAGTTCAATTTGTTGGTATGACTTGGCCTTGCAGTCATTCTACAGCTACACTGCTTGCCATCCTCTCATCCTATAACAGCGGGAGGTTATTCGATGCCATAGCAACTATATAATGCAGTCAGCAGCAAACAGATGTGTCTAAAGCAGTATGTCTGGTGTGTATGTGTGTGTGATGCTGTGTGGTTGAGATTGTCTCAGTGAATCCACTCTCCTGTAATCACGTGCATGGCCTACCTAGCAATTTATTTTATTTCATGGCTCTACTCTTGAACATTTCCTGTATTTTTCCCTTTTTTCTCTTTCTCTATTTTTGTTACAGTAATTTAAAGGAACACTCAGTAATGTTTTGTTTATGTTGTGCTATCTGTCTTGAAGTTACACTATCACCAGTGTCGCTGTAAAAATGCGCAGTCAGCCATGATTCATTTATTCTCTGAAAAAAATGTCCAAAAACACAGTTACAGAGATAAAGTGAGTGGTCACGTGATCTAGCTTCCATGTTACAGTTACTCACACTTGTGATTCGAGTATCCAATATATTTGGCACAGCATCGTCTTTTAATTTCAATCTCCCCTGAAAATCCTGAGTCGAATTGTGCCTTGTTTGTAAACGAATGCGCGGTAAAATGAAGTGAACAAAGGACCAAGTTCTTACTGATCCAGTCTGAAACTTCATTAAAAATAAAGTTTATTGTTTGGTTTCTGCGTAGGCCTGCGTTTTCCTTTGCACTGCACGCGCGAATCGGTGGGCGGGGCTAAACTGGCAGTGATGTAGAATCGGCGGGCGGGGCTAAACAGGCAGTGATGTAGCAGCAGTAGTTGATCTTCTTCTGCGGAGGCGGGGTTTAGCCACATTATTATATAGTGTACATTATTATATACACATTATATATTATATAGTCATATAGTGGCACATTCCAAAACCTGCTGTTTTGGCAGATTGACTTCAGTATAAACTGTTTCTAGACTAACAAAAAAGTTTTGAGTTCTAAAAGCTAAATACAAACATTCTGCTTTTGAACAAAAAAACAAATCATACAAATGAAAATAGCACATAATTACTAAAACAAAAATAAATATTAAAATAGAAGCAAATTCAAATATTAATAAATAATATAACAGTATTTAAATAATACTAAAATAACAGCACTTTTATTAGGATGCTGATGTTGCAGAGTGTTCATTATTTTTAAACTGACTTTTCAGAAGAATTCACTTTTTTATTATATAGAAATTACTGAATGGACCTTCAATATTATCCCAATTTCCATGGAATAACATACATTAATGTATCTGTATCTTCCTCAGTTTAGTAGGATGTGAGTGACCTCTGGTGGTGAAGAGTGGAAGTGGGTACAGACAGTGTAATGTGTTTGGACTAGGTGACCTTTTGTACTCACATTATAATGACATCAGTATAACTCATCTTTTATGAAACTTTGAGTTCCTTTATATATTCTATTATGACTCAAGGAAAACTAAGCAATATATATACACACATTATATACATACATTAACGGTATGAACACTGTTGAATCATTTTTTGTATTATTTTGTGTACTCAGATGATTTTACTATATGAAAATAACTATGTAACTATGTTATAACTATGTGTAACTATTTTAAACCATAAGTTTTAGGTCTGTTACTAGTGATTCACACTCACACATATCTGTATGTTTAGACAAATTTAATAAATGATTGGAGTAAACATGACAAAATTAGGAGAACAGACTAAGCACCTTATACTGTAAGATTGAGGTTTTGAACAACTTAGACTTACAATCTCAAAACACTGCAGTCTGATTCTTTTGTACTGAAGTTTAAAAAAAAAAATAGCACCAACATTAGGAAATAATGAAACTGACATTTAAAGTGGTCTTATGGTCTGTAAAAGATTCTTTTAGTGTCTACAGATTATGTACCACATAGAAGAAACAAATTAATGACAGTTCATTAGAAACTTTTCACATACAGCACTTATATTTAGAGTGATGACAGAAATACAGATCTCATGAAAAAAGAGCCAATTAATATTCTCCAGGGAATCTGAATTACAAAAGTGCTGGTGTGCAGGTGTGACCTAGAAGACAACAGATTTTCTATTTCCTACTGTAGAGATAAAAATCATATAAATATATAAATATACACTGCATACTAAAAAATAGAAAGAATAGCACCTTAAAGGACTTGTCCAGTTATCACAGACAAACAGAGCACCTTATAAACACATACACCACAATTCAAAAGTTTAATAAAAATATTAATTAAAAATGGTAGTGTAATGTGCAATGGTCCTGTTAGACTCATTGAGTAAAATGTTAAAATTTAGAGAGCTGTTCCCTCACTTTGAGTCACAGATCAGTATAATGCATATTCATGGTGCTGATCTAATACAATTAAGGTTTAACTGGCCAATCAAATCAAGTGCAGTCCACTAAGAAAATGTTAGTGTGGAGCTTTTTCTCTTGTAAATAGTGCTTTCTGTTTAACCATGACAAATGACTCCATTCTTCATAAGTACCGAGTCAGTAGGAAAGGTAATTATTTTCCACTTTAGTTTCAAATTCGTCCCACACATAGAAAAGAACATGTTAAAACATGTTAAAACATATGTTAAAAAACGTTTTGATTAATCTGCCTCTGTTTGGTTCTGCATCCAGCGTGAAATGAGGTCAGGTATCAAACTTTAAAGTCGATTACTTGAGAGACGTCCAGGGGAAGGGCTTCGACTACGACTGGGCATCTGACAGAGAGACAGAGAGAGAGTGAGATGACAAAAGACGGCAGAAATTATTTTGAGAATTCCACAGTATAATGGAAGTATTTGCAAGAAGAAGTACTAACCCTCAGACTCAGTGAGGAAGCATGTGCAAGAAAATGAAGAAAACGTAAGTTCTAAACGAATGGGCGCAAAGTATCGTGGATTATATACTATATTTTGGACTATATTGTTTGTCATGTTTACTTTTGGGAATGTTTAAGGAATAGTTCACAACAAAATAAAAATTCTGTCACAATTTATTCAGCCTCATTTTAAACCTGCATGAGGGACAAAACTAGACGTTTAGCAGAATGTCTAAATTGCTCTCTTCCATACATTGAAAGTGGATGGGGACCAGGGGTTGTCAAGCTCCAAAACGCACCATGAAATAACTATAAAAACATGATAGCCTTGTGTGAGGAACAGACTGACTGAAATCGTTATTCACTGAAAATCTAGCTTGACAGCTGTGGTCACAAGTCACTTTCAGTGTACAGAAAACAGCAGCTTAGACAATCTGCTAAAAATAACTCATTTTTTGTTCCACAGAAACAAGAAACACATACAGGTTTCAAAAAATGTGAAGGTGTGTAAATAATGATAATTTAATTCCTTTTAGGTGAATTATTCCTTGAACTAGAAGACCAACTGCTGGAGTTGTCAGTAGAAACTCACAAATGTGCGGCTGGGACTTCCTGAACGAGAGCGAACAGGACTGGAGCTACGACTCCTGCTTCTCCACTAGAGAAAGACATCCACAAATTCAGTTTATTCAGTTTTATTCAGTTTACTCAGTATTCAGTTTTAAACTCCTAAACATTTGTAAAAATGTAATCACTTATAATTATATTAATTTATATATTACTTTATTTATTAATATTTAAAAATGTAATAGTTCTTTAACAATAATGCATAAAACTTTTTAAAAACATTAAAAAATATATCCACAAAAATTCTACTTCTTTTAGATAAGTCTTTTCTTCTTTTCTATGAAGTATGAGTAGGTCATGACCAGCATGAATGCTATTTAGATTGATTTTCTCTGGCCTCCACATACCAGAGCTCCTCTCCTAGTGACCGCCTCTCCCTTCAGTATGACAGTGTCTCCCTCCAACAGTGCAGGCCACACGTGATACGCCACCAGCGGAGCGGTGAACTCAGAATCAAAACTGCGTCTGTACCTGAGACGAAGATGAAGAATGATGGGTAAGCCACTCATTTATATTTGTGTGTCTGTCTCAGTTGTTTTGTCTTTGTGTGCGTGTGTGTGTGTGTGTGTGTGTGTGTGTGTGTGTGTGTGTGTGTGAG
>JAFVLL020005433.1:0-20169 GCA_021397915.2 Tor tambroides | reverse complement strand
CTGTTTCCTTGCGCCTCTCTGAATTCCAGCTGCTCAGGTTTCAATGTTCTGATGCATCTTAAATTTGTCTGATTCGGTCTCTGATATCCTACACTGCTAAATTTACAGGATTTTTTGTGGAGTGTGGGGAATATAAATGTTTCTAATGTTTGTAAACGTTTCATTTATTTTACATTATTTTTGAATGAAATGATTAAAATGTGTCTTATACATCAGTCGACATGTACACCAATGCAACTTATCTGTGTGTCATAAAGTGCTCATAAAAAAATAGATAGAGATGGTATAAGAATAGAACTGCCATGTATGTACAAGTATACATACAGTATAGTAGTAAGTGAGTGTCAATTTAGGGGGAAAAAAAAAAAGTTTCATTTGTCATATAAACACATTATCTGGCCTCTCACTTAATGTGGAAAACTTGATGTGGCCCTTGAGTCAAAAAGTTTGCCCACCCCTGCTCTAAAACCTTTCTTTATATACCTTTCAGCATTCATAGTGCCTTCCAAAACATGCAAGCTGCCCATAACGTATGCACTTATACACCCCCATACCATCGGAGATGCTGGCTTTTGAACTGAATGCTGATAACATGCTGGAAGGTCTCATTTGACCATAGACCACTTTTCCACTTTGAAACAGTCCATTTTAAATGAGCCTTGGCCCACAGGACATGACGGCGCTTCTGGACCATGTTTACACATGGCTTCCTTTTTGCATGATAGCCCTTTAGTTGGCTTCTGCAGATGGCACGGCGGATTGTGTTTACTGACAGTGGTTTCTGGAAGTATTCCTGGGCCCATTTAGTAATGTCAATGACAGAATCATCCCAATGAGTGATGCAGTGTTGTCTGAGGGCCCGAAGACCACGGGCATCCAACAAAGGTCTTCGGCCTTGTCCCTTATGCACAGAGATTTCTCCAGTTTCTCTGAATCTTTTGATGATGTTATGCACTTGTAGATGATGAGATTTGCAAAGGCTTTGCAATTTGAATTTTTTTAATGACACTTTACTCGAGGAATAAGATATCTGCCGAAACTACTGTAGTCAACATTTGAAGTGGATTAAAGTTCATCAAAGTTGTTCTAAGACAAGAACGAGTATTGTTTTTGTTTTAGGACAACTTTGATGAAAGGTTTTTATCTACTTCAAATGTTGACTACTGTATGTCAGTCTTTGTGGCATTTAGTCTGTCCAAATATAAGCTGGAATTTTGACTTTATTTGTAGAGTGTAAGACTCTTCAATTGCCAAACCTGAGATTCTACCGTTTGACACATTTACTTTTACTTTTTACTTTTACACACTTACTTTTTCTTTCCCCAAACCTCAGCGCCCCCTATGTGGACTCAGAAGAAACACCTGTGGTTTAATTCCAATAATATGAAGCACTGCTAATGCATTGTTGTACATAAGAAAAAAAAAAAAAAAAAAACACACACACACACCCTTAATCAAAATATCACTTCATCATTGATCTTGGATTGTTGAATTTTTCTCATTTTCAGTAGTCAAAAACAAATGTGATTTTGTGTTTATCAAATTAGCTGACATCACACACATGCAAATAAGAACAGTAACCTAGGGTTAGGGAATGTACAGTGTGACACGTCAGATTATGAATAACCAGGATTAATTGTTAACCCCAGGGGTCATTTTTTTTTGTACGTGTATTATTCAGTTAGCTGGATTTTATTGTTGGTAGTTTGACATGATCCAGGACTGTTAGGTTCTCTTCCCAGGTTTGCTGCTTTAGCAACAGATTTGTGTGCTCAAACCTGGTCGGGAGCAGCTTATTTTATGTAAACAGGATTAGATTGTATCATATTAAGTGAAGGTGCTATTGAAAGTCTGTTCCAGCCATTTGCTGTTTTCTTACAAGAGTACCTTATTAAACCAGGAAAAATCATTTTAAAATAATTCTGTAAATGATGAAAATATTGCATAATCTATAATAGACATGGAAAATTTTACTCATTTGAGAGATTTATTCGTAAAACAATTACCTCTTAATTTTATTGGAATCATAAATACCATACAGTTCGTCTGAACCGTGCATTCATTTGAATAGTGAGCTTTAATGCTTTGGTGGCTTTGATATGTGGCAGGAGATGCAGACCACTTCTCAAATCTCAAAATGCATGATGCACAATTAGTCAAGTCACCTTTATTTATATAGCGCTTTATACAATGCAGATTGTGTCAAAGCAGCTTTACAGTGTCAAACAGGAAAATAGTTTGTCAAATAGGACAATAGCAAAGAGTCATTTTTCCACTTAAAGTCAGTTCATTGATGATTCAGTGATGTCATCATCCAGTTCAGCTCTTTTCCAATAGTGTCTGTGCAATCAGTCAAGCGTCCCAACTAAGTAAGAAATTAATCTAAACACAGTCTTAAGATGGATTTTATGGATTAAGAAACTTTAATTAATGCTGTCACATAACAAATTCACTTAAAAATTAAATGAATTTCTAATTACAACCTTACATTTTTCAATGCAAATTTTGCAATGCAAATCCTGTGCAAATAGTAGAAATGGTGAAAAATAATAGAGAATCGTTTAAAAATTGTTGCACATGTATTTATCTACTATTTACAATCAACTTTTTTGATTTTGCTTGCAAGGCTGTTTCCTTGATCTTTCTTATGATGTCATTACGTTGCTGTCTTTCCTCAGACAACTGAATCCAGATATTTTAATCAAATCTACTTGATCTGTGACTATGCTTCACATTTTATAACATGAGTAAAAATAACACTTAAACATTTTAGATGAATCCTCTTTCTATCTTTACCAATGTGAGTATAGTGTGTGGGGTAACAGTATCTGTTGGTACAATACTGTACACTTGAACTCTTGGTAGCTTCAGAAGCACTTAAAAGTAATGAAATCCTTTCTCAAAAATATCTGTATCTGAAATTGATTCAAATATAGAATCTTATTAATACACTACTGAGAGCAAGTTAAAGTGCCTCAACTTGACCATTTCAGTGAATTTTTCAGTAGCCCCTCACTGCAGAACAAAGACCCAGGGGGCAGGGTTGGATCCACATCTAGGGTGTGGAGATGGTAGATTTAGGGGTGGGGATGGGTATGTTTAGGGATCAGGTTTAGGTATATGTAAGGTGGTAGGAGTTGGATCTAGATCCAACCACGCCCCCTGGATCTTGTGTTCTGCAGTGAGGACCATCTTGAATTTTTGGCACTTATGAGTGTGTTCGATTGAAGTTTTGATAGGAGGACACAAGAAACATTTCTTGATTTCAACTTTATTTGTTCTTCAGATATTTCCTTTTAAATATAATAAGTATCAACTGTTGTTCAAATATGCTCAGTGTGTTAGTGAAGAGAGGCTCTGTGATCCATACTAAATGCTGCTTCAATCTCTGCAAGCGCTGTGAGTTTGAGTTACTTATAACATGCAAATTAAAGCAAAACGCGTCAAACATTTTCCTTTTTTTTTTTTTTTTTTTAAACATAGACCTATTTAGTTCAATGTTAACCCAGTGCGCCAATTTGACTACACTACCCTGATTTTATAGGGCTAGGGACCCATAGAGGATACTCTTTATGCAGGCAGTTCAAATTAGACCTAGAAGCCAGAGTATAAAAATTTGACACTTTATTATTGAAATACTATACAAATGAAACAATAGTCTTTTTATAATCTAATACTTCTAAGTGTGCTTTACTGGGTCATAATACTCAATTGTCTCACTAAAGAGAAGTGAAGGCTGTGAATTTAAAAAAATAAATAAATAAAAAAGCTAACATGTTAATAAATTACCTCATCTCCCGCTCATAGCTCACATCAATGCATACCTTAAACCAGCATCCATTAGTTTCTACAGTTAACCAAAATGTGTATACTTGTAATTTATGCCACCATTTTTTTTAAGCGATCCAGCAAAGGATGAACGCCCTGTGTTATAACAAGTGACAAGTAAGTCTATTCTTGCATAATGCATATTTAGTTCACCCCAAAATGAGCCAGTAGTATTTGCACATTGTCACTTAACTTCTACTGCTTGACTTCACGGAGTAAGGATCATTATGCAATTAATATTACCCACTGAAGAGGTGCAGATTTTGCAATAAATAATTCAAATAAAAATAACTAAATAAATAGACTGCAGCAATTAACATTTTGTCAGAACCTCTAATAAATTACATGTTATTTTGCTTAGTTTTCTGTTTATAAATGTGGGTAAATCCTGCTCTGTTTCCAAAAAAAAAGTAAAAAATCCAGAATTGTGCAGCTCTACTCCTGTGTGACTGACTGTTTCTCCCAGTTGTAGTGACCCCCATAATTCACAATTGATGTATATAGTACCACAAAAAATGAATAAATAGCCTAAATAAAATAGTTTAGAGCTTTTTTTTAAATACAAATAAGCACCAGTCAAGCTGCAGTATCAAACAGGACCACAAGGAGATGCCAAAAGACCATTAAACTTGCTGCCTTGATCTGACTATATGGATCCATTCAGAATTACTAAACCACTGACCACTGCATAATCTAAACACCTCCAGCCAGCATCCAGTATGAAACGCTCATGCTTTTAAGACAAATACACACTGAAAATAATAATTTACTGACATCTGGAGGTGACTCTCTGCTGTTTCTGATTAAATCGGTCAGGTTTTCTCTACATTACCGGTGTCTTGAACTTGCTGTTTGAATGCATTCATTTACTGGACCCTTCTACTGAAAAGTTTACAGGAGTTTTCAGGTTTAAAAAAAAAATATCTGATCAAAAAACCTGTTGCTTTTCATTTTTAAGGTATTGATTTTGTTATCGGTGTTGGGGAGTAACTAGTTATTGTTTTAGTATTATTGTTTGTGTCCGTTTTGGAATAAATTACGCTCAAAAACAGGGTCTTGGTGGTAAAAAAACAAAAAAAACACGGTTTTGTAGCATACAGTGTCACAAACAGAATGAGACCATCCACTGGGAGAGAAAAAAAAAAAAAAGTCACAGATACGTGGAATATAGTTTATTTGAATTTGGCGCACTCTCGTGACAGCGCGTGACGCAGCTGTCATCTGAGGGGGGCGTAACTTAGCGATTGCCTTTTTGCACAAATAACTCTTTTTTTTTTTTTTTTTTTTTTTTCTTCTTTTTTTTCTTCAACATTTTTCATGTGTGTGTCGTGGGGAATGTGGCTGTATCTGCGTTATTACCATCTGTATTGCGTACATCAGCGTGTGATTACCGACTGTATGACAGCTATCGAATGCAGTCAGTGACCAGCTATTATTGACTATATAGCCCATTATTATCATGATTAGAATCTGAATGGAGGCACATCAGCGTGTGATTACTGACTGTATGACCATGTGTGGCAATATCAGTTTATGTCTGGCAATGAGTATATACTTGAGTATGTACATACAAAGCAATTTTCTATTTTTTTTTATTTTATTTTATTTTTTTATTATTCAATTATTTTTGTATTTTTTAGTGCTCAAATAAATCACTTATATGGTGTCTAAAATTCTGTCTATTATTTTATAATTGAAAAACTATGCAGGAGTATTTATAATGACTAAAATAGTTTGTATAATTCTGCAATATATTTGGTGGTTGTTTTTCCTCAAACGGGGGGTGGGGGGACTAGAAATATTCTCAGAAAAATGATTGCAGGAATCTCATTTTTCATGGTATCTTCTTCAAATTTGAAATATAAACTCATGAGACACGTGACTTTCAACACATTACTTTTCTGGATTGCTCCAGGACTTATTTCATGTATTTGTATATGAAATAAAAAAAAAAAAAAAAACATTGTGGAAAAACATTTTTCAAGGCACGTCAGTGTCTATAACTTTTTATCTTTTTGAGCATTTTCAACTCTGGATGATGGATAGTAAAGCCTAGAGTCTTCTTTCCAAAGATACCTAAATTGTGTGTGTAGCACACTGTTGTCAGGAACTTTAACCATTTTAATTTAGGTAGGTCATTTTCACCTGTGAGGCCCAAAATGGGGGGTGCTGGCTAACAGGTTAAAGTGTATTAACAAAAAGTATTTATTTACAGAGGTATATTATGTCACACTTCTCTAGTAAGTTTCATGTATGTGTGAAGACGCTGCAGGCAGTGTAGCGCAAATCTGTGAATGAATGTTCCGAAATGAAGTAAACTTCAACGGATTTCCCCTGCTCAAGGAGTAGGGAGCAATGAACACCGTGTAGGGAGCATGTCAATGGGAACACAGTTCATGCATGTAGCTCTCTTCTAACGAGCTGATGATCTGAATAAGGTGTGTTAACTAAGCAAAACATGCAAAATATGCAGAGCGGTGGGGCGCGAGGACTGGAATTGGGAACCACTGGGCTACATCATGTGTCATTCACCGGTGAGAAAACTTTATAGCACAGTTAGTAAAAGTACTACAATACCAGGAAGGAAGATTGGGTTGTTGATGTTTGCCTGCCATTATCGCTCTGTCTGCACAGCGTGCGGGAACGCACTGATCACGTATCGTGTCTGCGCAAACAGGGTGCGCAGAGGTATGCTAATACATATGTTGACAGGCAGGTAGGAAAGCCAATTAAAACGCTCGGACAGAGCGTTTTGATTGAATGAACATTTCTTGGTCCTACACCTTCCACAGAATATATAAATACATTTAGACCACTTAACTTGATGATTGCTATCTCTGGATGTGAAGAGAATTTCAACCAGAAAAACAAAAAATGTTTCTGAAGACAATCACCTATTGCACCTTTAATTACAAACTAAATGTAACTAACAGTTCATAAGTGTAATCTGTTATGGTTACTGAGGGAAAAAAAGTGTAATTAAATTGGTTACTTTTGAAAATATTAGCGATTTAACAAAGGGGGTCACATCTGAAAATTTTCACACACATGCAGATTTGATTGCATTGACTGAATTTAGGACACAAAACAGTTGTTAAATACACGTGTCCTATTCTATTTCCTATTTGGTTTTATGTATATGCTTTATTATTTTTTAAGATTACATTTTTCCAAAGCATTGTTCGATGCCCGTGTTTCCTGTCATAGCTATGTAAAGATGTGATTTCAAAAACAGTATCATCAACAGCTGTTAAACTATATCGTATGGTTTTAAATCTGTATTTAACTATCAGATTTATCAGATGTATTAAACTATTGAGCTATCTCAAAGTAAAAAGAGCTACTAAAGTCTGATTTTGTGGTGGTTGCGTTTTAAAATAATTATCTTCATTCAAGTGAAGGATTTTGAAAGTCTGACAATAATCAGTGATAACTACTGTAAGGTTAACCCTGCCTGGTTTAAATATTTAAAAATGATTAACAATTGAAAACATTCACTAGATATTTAGAAAACGTAATCAAAAAGTAATGAAATATCAGTCACATTGCTTTAAAGTAACTGAAATAGTTACGCTACTTATGTTACAGATTACAAGTTGTCCTATTTAATATTACATTTCCAAAGTAATCTTTCCAACACTGGTTATGATATACTGATTCAAATAAGTATCAATAATTAATTATTTTACTGTCGGCATCTCCTCTGACTGGGGTGGGGGATGGAGAGGGCGCAATAATCAATCATATTTCCGCTTCACTTTACTGATTGTTTTTAGGAAATATTTTCATTTATTTATATGCGATTGGATTAGCTACTCATGTGCGGAACTATCATTATTTTGGCTAATGCAGGACACTACTGAATGATGCACATCAGATGGAATTTAGAAGTGGGTATACGCAATGCCGACTGATAAGAAGTGGGTATATGTGCTGCATGTCTGCGTATAGCCTGGACTACACCACTGCTCGCTGCTGACAGAGAAGGCTACGCTAAACGTTTGTCAAGCAGTGCAAGCGACAATAACAGGAGAAGAAGCCATTACTCACTGTGATTGTTGTAAGATTCTGACTTACCACAGTTGTTTGAACTTGTGAAAAAAAACCGCAAGAAAGAGAAAAGAAATGGTAGGCGCAAATGACAAGCTAACGGGCTAACATAATGCTAACACTGCACTAGCGGTTAGATTAAAAAGCTAACAATGTCAGTGTTATGTTGATAACATAGATGACAGTATGATAGATAATATCAGCAGTATGGTGCGAATTTATATTTAAGCAGTTTCAACAACAGAGTGATAGTAAGATTGCAAACCACTTAGCAACATGGCAAACAGGAACCGGTCTTAAAGAAAGAAAAAAAAAAAATAGGTGACTAACTTTTAAGACTAGATTAAAACTCTTATGCAGCTGCCCCAAGATTGCTTCTGCAGCTCTGGGTCTAACGTTGCTGCAGGCGGGCTCTTCTAGGGCCGAACTCCTGGGTTTATATTATATATAATTTGTGTGTATCAGGGAGCCACTATCAATGTAATACCTGAGTTGCGCATAGATCACAAAACTAACAGGAGCAGCTCCAGTAGACAAAAACACTGACTGGATCTAAACCTTCAGTTGACACCCAGCTTATATCTGTGTCTCTGTAGGTTGTGACCATGCATGAAAAACCTGCAGGACACTGCAGACACAAGTTTGTACAGCATAGAGCGTCTCTCTCTCGCACTGTAAGACAGCTAGTTGTCCAGTCCTGTTCCATTCACACAGCACAGGTTATCCAAGAATGCGGTTGCGAGTGCTAAAAATTCGCAGGTGTGAGTTCAGTAATAGAATGCGGTTGCCATTTTATTTTGCACTGGCAATAGGGTTAATAGTTATAGGGTTAATGCGGGGAGGTAAAAAGCCTGCAAGAGAAAACTAGAGAGTTTGTTAGGCTGGTGCACCTGTAACACAATTGTTCTGCGCTCAGAAATGAAGCCTCCGTTGTCTGTCACTCTTTAGACATTTACAATATTAATATTTTTATTTTATAATTTTTATAAACTATTTTATATAAATATTTTTTTTAATAAACTTTTATTTTGGATGTGATTAATCTCATGACCACTGGCATACTGCAAAAAAGATGTATTATTCTTTTATTATGCTTCTTAGGTTTACATAGTGATGGCACTTTTGCAGTGGTGTATAAAGTACCTGAAAGCCATACTCAAGTAAGAATAATACAGATATCTTACCAGAAAATGACTTTGGTTGAAGTTGAAGTCACCATTTAGAATATTACTTGAGTAAAAGTATGTGATATTTATTGTACTTAATTACAAAAAGTGTGTGTGTGTGTGTATTTAAGATTTAAAAAAAATAAATAAATTATATATATATATATATATATATATATATATATATATATATATATATATATATATATATATAAACAATTGTTCATACACAGCATGAGTAGCAAGATTGTGTTCAGTTTGAACTCTCTCTTCCGTTTTGTATCTTTGGGTAAGAATAAGAAGCACTTCATCCATTACTTAGTGACATTCCAACATAAGAAAACATTTCTGGAGTCTGCATCTGAAATGGCATTTAGATGTATTTACACAGTTTAATGCATCTCAGAGGGGACATGGATGCTTTTAACCTGAAGTTACAGATGGATAAATAATGTTTTGTTTTTAACATAAAACATTGAATACTGATATGAAATGATTTCAAACATGAAAAAAGTGTCAAAATGTGAAATTAAAACTGCCAGTAGGTGGGAGCAAGTGATTTGTTCCTTAATGAATCAGCCGATTGAACGAATCTGTTGAATCTCAATGATTCACTCATTTCAAAGCATTTGACTGTGTTGAGTGAATCACTGAATCATTTATTCTACTGATTTGTTCAAAAAGCTGATTCATTCAGTAAGTAAACACCAATGCTCAGAGATGCAAAACAATGCTGTGATCTTTGTTTGGAACTATTTTCGTTGGATTTGAGTCTTAGTGTATCCCATCATGTTCTGGAAATAAATTGTCAGACTTTTTGCCGAGATTTTGCGCGATACCTCTTAGATATTGCATTTAATTGGTAGTAAAACAGTGTTGCATGTTTTATTGGTGCAAAGATGAGTATGTTTATTTTGTACAGCATTTGCAAATGCTTTTTATCACTTAAATAGAAGCACAATAAATTCTTATGTTATACAAACTGCTGAAAAGACGTTCAGAATTTTTTTTTTTTTTTTACGCAAAATCAACAGACTTTTATTCGATACTTAAAGAGATACTCCACCCAAGAATGCAATTTCTTTCCTCATCTCATCACCAGACTTCATATATGACTTTCATCAGATGTGAAGTGTATATAACCCTAATGTAATCCTCATTTGTCCAGTCATGTTACTGGGGTGACGACAACAGCAAGAATGAAGTGCAGGGCACCGTCCTTGACCGTGCGGGCAAAGTGCTTCACCGCTTCGGGGGATCATGGCATGAAGGCATCTGCTGTGATACACTTCCCAACCCACAATGCATTTGGAAGCCCAGTAAGTTACAACTAAATAATGTAAATTTGTTTAAGACTATTGTGTGCATTTGTACGTTGTTGAATTGGATTGTCTATGTCATAATTCACAGATCCTCAACCAGATGATTACTTTGACTACTTTGGCTTCTCCCAGTATGCCAGAGAGCTCAATGAACTGACGCCTGATATAAAGGATAAATTGCCCCCGACAGACTCTCGTTTCCGTCCAGACCAAATGTATGTGGCCAGTAATTAGAGATGAAGCAAGATCAGTTTAACCCTTTCTTTGCACTGCAATTTGCACTTCCAAAATAACCTTTCCAACACTGTTTGGAAATGTAATAAGTTACAGATTACAAGTTACCCTATTTTAACCCCCAGTTTCACAGACAAGGCTTAAGCCTAGTATTAGACTAAAATGTAAGCCTTAGCGCTTTCAACTGAAGTAAACTTGCACTGATTGATCTTAAAATATATCCTAATTGAACTATGGCCTAATCCTGCCTTAGTCTGTGAAAACGGGCCTAAATGTATATAAAAAAAAAATAAAGTTAAATTGATTTTATCACTGATGCAAACTATAAGTTTGCCAAGATGTACTAAACACACATAACATCTAACTAATCCTAAAGTTAATGCTAAAAGCATAAAAGCATCATTGCCAGTAAATAATTTGTAAAGTTTGGTATCAGCATCACCTTTTTTTAAAACAGTTGTACTAATCTGTATTGCAGGTTAATCAATCGACTTTATGCTATTAGATACTTAGAGATACTCCAGCCAAAAATGCAAATTCTCTCGTCTCATCACCAGATGTATATAACTTTCATCAGATGTGAAGTATAACAGTCCTCAGTTCTTATGTGAACTTCTGAAGCATACACTTGCATTATATAGACTCACTGAGCTTTTCTAAACGTTTTTCTTCGGTCTTTGTTTGTGTTCATCTACAAAAAGTCTAGACATCTGGAACAGCATGTGGGTGAGAAAATGAGAGAATTAAAATTTTTGGGTGGAGTATACCTGTAAAGTTTTGCTCATTGTGCTTGGTTTATTCATTTCAGTTATCGGTTTTGTATTTTGCCATTCTGGTCAAATTTACTTGAATGTCATTGTTTTAGTGCCTAGAACATAGCTAACTCAAATACATTTTTTAGCCATCTCCATATCCTCACTTGCTATTTATTTTCCTTTCAGGCTTCTTGAAGAGGGCAAAGTGGAAGAAGCCGATAAACGCAAGGATGAAATAGAGGAGAAACAACGTGAAAGACGTAAGGCAATGGCCAAGAGGAGTGAAGAGCATGTTCCACGTTTCTTTGTGTGAGTCCCAATATTTATTCCATAATTGCTTCAGATTACCAGCAGATTTTAGAAGCTGATAATTCATCTTCAGATTAATTAAAGATACCAGAGGACCACATATGTTAATGGAATATATTCTGCAGATAATATAAATATTTCAAAATAGGCATGAACTTCTGCATATTCAGAGTGAATCAGCATAGATGATTCATGTACTAATAGCATTAACTTGGAATTGTAAATACCTTATTTAAAACAATGTACAAATATTTATTTTTCATCAGAAAAACCTTAGATCATGCCGGAAGAGAGGTGTGGGTGATGAATGGAATTTACTGGAAGATTCGAGAAAATCCAGGATTTGCCAGCACTGAAAATCTGGATTTGTGGTGTTGATGGAAAGTCCTGCAGTTTGCGACATCCCAGTATTCTGTTAGCATAACTCATGAATTTTGGCATGTCAGTATGGTTAGTGTATGTATATAATTGTATTTTATATAACTTTTGTGAATTTTAGTACAAGCAAAAGACTTCACAGGCAATGTAGGAATGGAGTTTCGGTGCGTTTTAATCTAAATTGTGATATTCCTAAAGCCATACCACCCTCATTTTTAGTAATGATTTAAAAATAGGTTTGTGTTAATCAAAAATACTCTCCATTTTATGTGTAATGAATAGATATCTTAACCCCCCCCCCCCCTTTTTTTTTTTTTTTAAATCTTTTTTTATTATTATTATTAAAAAGATAAGGTTTAATGTCAGGGACTTTGATATACATAATAAAATTGTCCTCCCAGGCAGTAATGGACTTAGGGGACATTACACTAATGGACACGTACTGATCATATATTAATATCCATCTTGGCTTACTAGAGTGATTTAGTACAGAATGTTTTCCCTTTACAATAGACCTGTATGTGTAAATAATGCATGTCTATATGTTTGCTGTAAGTTATGCTTTTTAACAGATGGATTTAATTATTTCTGATAGAAAGTATTGCATGATCTCACTGTATAAAATACTTTGTGCTAGGTAATTCCTCAAATTAACATAATGAAAATGAAATGTTTCTTTTTGGATTTTCAACCAAATCTACAGAAAATATTTTGGTGAAAGTGTAATCGGGTTATGTGCAATTTTTGTATGAATGCATTTCCAATCAGATGAGACTTGAATAAATATTAAATTTGAACTCAAGTTTGCCCTTGTATTTGCCATCTGAGGGGGAGGAGGAAGGGGAGCTCTGGAAGCATATAGCTACTGTAAGGAGGATTGACTACAGTGGAGGGAGAGAGAGGACTAGGCCTGGGATACTTTGTGTGTGCAGCAATCGGCCACGAAGCAGCTGCCACTTGTTTTGGGTTATTTTGTGTATTCAAAGTTTTTCCTACCTCCTCCTTCCCAATTCTATGAACTTCGTTACAGTGTTGTCAGAAAAAAAAAAATGAAATTGAAGATCTTAAGTTTCTTGTAGCATAGAAGTGACAAAGTACATGTAGTAGCTTGGGTTCAACTGAGCAGCACGGGCGAATGGGACCATTGCGGAACAAGTCAAGTCACCTTTATTTATATAGCGCTTTTAACAATACAGATTGTGTCAAAGCACTTAACAGTATCAAATTGGAGGATAGAGTGTCAGTAATGTATAATAATAAGATTAAACATTCAATTTTCAGTTAAAGGCATTTCATTATTGAATTCAGAGATGTCATTGTCTAGCTCAGTTTAGTTTAATTAGTATCTGTGAAATCAAATTGACGATAATCGCTAGAAATTAAGTGTCCGGAACATTCTAAAAGACATTCACAAATCACACGTTTTCGCTTTGAAAATCACAAGACATGGCTGTGGAATTTGGAAGAAAGAGGGGAAAAAAAAAAAAAAAACCACAAGGATTTTTAAGCTTCTTTTGACTTGAGTACGTTTTTAGAACTTTTTTTGTCATGCTCGAGAACCTGCAAAAGACGTGAATGCAAAGAGTGCAGAGGAGTGGAAAAGCATGTGAAGTACTTTTAACGTGGCTTAACGTTCTAAAACAACCTGGGAAAATCCTTTTTTTTTTTCCCCTCTCATTTCACTTATTTTCACTAAGACAATGGCGCCGTTATCGAATTGGATATTTTTATGCTTAATGTGGCTTTTAAAAACATCAAACTCTGCAGAAGAGCCCAGAATATGAATGCAACATGCATTCTTACATTAGGCATTTATCTCCCACTGTGAAAAGTGGTAATGTGCATTTGTTAAAGAGCTATTTCTTCCTGTTCTTTTCTACAATTAGTGATGCTTATGTAGGCCAGTGTTTGAACTGAGATGTGTTCTGGCCATTAGCT
Source organism: Tor tambroides (assembly GCA_021397915.2). Taxonomy (NCBI): domain Eukaryota; kingdom Metazoa; phylum Chordata; class Actinopteri; order Cypriniformes; family Cyprinidae; genus Tor; species Tor tambroides. The sequence continues at coordinate 6,189 of JAFVLL020005433.1, read as the reverse complement.
TACATTAATTTTATTGAGCTTACTGTTAAATAAAATATGTAAACTGGGGGCCTATAACAGATGTTTGTGTATTACTATTGTTGAAGGATCCTCCTGCTATTGCTGAAATAATCAAATCGAATCAGCGGCACTTTTGCCTCCACATGCATAGACTAAATATTTAGTCCTGCAGGGATTTCAGTCTGACTACAAAGCAATGACTAAAATCACTATGCATATTATATAGCCTATACAATGTTATTCTGTAATAAACTAGACTGAGCACCATGTATGTCAATAACAACTGAACTTTATTCAGCTCCACTCAAACCTTAACTAAAGTGCTCTCACCAGGTAAGGCAAAATAAATCTCCCCTTTTTGCACTAATTGTTACATGGTGACAAAGCATAACAGTAAACACTCATTTAACAACATAAATGGGGACAGCCATTAATAACATATAATAATAACGGTTGCCGGTATTACTAATGTTTCTTACATATGAAATGAAATCTTATTTGGAATGCGGAAAGAAGATTCTTAACTTGCTGAGCTTAAAACTTCTAACAAATTATGTTAGAACTTCTATGCACAGCAAGATTAATTTAGAGTTTCTATGAACACTAATACTGTGTTAGTGCTTCTAAGCAACTGAGGAAAATGCAAGCACACATATGCTGCAAACATTGTTCTTTATCCATACATGTCCTGTGCATACTTCAACAGCAAGCTAAACTCCCCCTCATCAACGTCACAGACACGGAATGTCTTTTTCCATACTTTAATAAGGGCATACCTGTCAACCCTCCCGTTTTTCCGGGGAAAAATACGGTATTCTCCCGTATTCTACCATTCTATCCCACTATCATCCCGTTGAAATATTTTCCCCTATTTCTTCCGTACTATATAGTAGGTAAAAAGCAGTGGGCGAGCGAATATGTATGTTTGAATCTTCAGTATTCATAAAAGAGTAGGCGAGAATTACCTGGATGGTGCACTAATTCTCACGAGATTGGGACATACTTATACTTAATTTGCGTTCTATTGAATTGAATTGAATACTTTATTGTCATTGCACGATTGTACAACGAGATTCAAGTGCAACTTCTTGTGGTAAAAAAACATACAAAAAAAAGTTTATAAATACATCAAACAATACTCCACAGAAAACTATATGTATTGCACATATTATGTAGGCTATATATTGCACAGTCCATGTTGTTTGAAAAAGTCCTTTGTTTAATTTACGCATTTAGATCTGGCACTCAGATAAAAACCCGGAGGTGCGGGTTTGAATAACCCTGTAACACCTGCCAGGAGGTAACAATGTGAACAGGATGCTTCCTGGATGGAAACAGTCTTGAATTATACGTTCCACGCAACACATCTGTCTCTATATCATCAGTATCGGTCAGTATAGCAAAATATTTTGTGGCCAAAATATATTTTCTATTTCAAAAATATATTTCATTGAGCTTCACTGTTTGCAACATATATTTAGTATATATTTCAAATATATTTAGTTTCAACCATCATATACCAAAATATATTTCTAAATGTATTTCTGTGGCAAGACAATGCATTTTCTTGGACTGAAATATACAGAGGTCAAAATATATTTTTTAATTCTTTTAACAATACATATTTATATATGGCCCAAGCTATTTTAAATATATTAATTGTTATGTCCAAAGACATATGTTTTTGTAATGGCTTCATGATACTGTGTTTTCTTCTGTAGTTGTGTATGTCTCCTGCTCTCCTCTGGCTCCTCCCACTCTCCACTCTGGCAGGTAGCCTGATTGCTCCCCCAGCTGCGCCTGTTTACCATCCAGGAGGGAAGAAGCATAAAAGCAGAGCACAACTGTCAACAGAGCATGATCTGTGTCCTGCCCAGTCCAGTTATTGAAGCTGTGGTGCATCCTTTGAGGATCTGTATGGTTGTTACCATTTTTGCTTTTTGGTTTAATGTTGTTGTTGTAGATGCTTGCCTTCTATTGAATGCTCTAGTCCTGTTAAACACTTAAGCTAAGAGTTCTGTTATTTTGTTGTGACAGAGTACCTTCTTTTCCCCTTGTTTCACCTTAAGCTGTTATTCATCTGATTGTTTGTTCTATTTCAATTATTTTGAAACTGTAGGAAGGCGGGTGCCATTTTATTATATAACTCCTTTTCTCCTGGTTTGTGGCTAGACAGGGAGTGAGCGTACATTCTGTTGTTGATTTCCTTTTCTTTGAGAGGCTTAGTAAGAATTTAACTTCACCAAGAGTTAGACTTCACCTTTTGTTTATTTTGGCATTGCCCCCTTCTGAAGCCTTTATTTCCCGACCAAAGTGTACTTTTTGTTTCAAAGAAACCTAGCTATGCTTTGCTAGCCTCTAATAAATCCAAGATCTTGTTGTTGTGGTGCTGTGGCAGAGTCCAGACAAATGTTCTTTAAACAATTAATTTGTTACGTTCTGGTAAAACAACCCCTAGACACTCATAGGATGTAACATAATATATTTTCAAAATACACAGTCAATTTCCCCAGTCATTTTAAATTTCATGCAAAACACTGTAAAATTACTAACAATATATGTAAAATTAACAATTCAGGTTTAATTTTAAGTATTATGTCTATCAACGCACTACAGTAATTCTCAGTTTTATACAGATAAATACTGTATTATAGAGTATTTTTCTTAAATTACATAGAAATTTGTAAAATTACAAAAATAATGGTGATAATTTATGAAATCACCACCAGATGGTGGCTCTGACAGGTAACAGTTACGTTACCTGTCAGAGCGGAGTTTACCAATGTCTCTCAGTTATGATGAACAGCCATTAATGCTATATGAAATGAGATTTAATAAGCGTGTAGCCGAGGTATTGTATTATGCTATATAAATCCTCATTTATGTTGCTATTTAGGACTTTATAACAAAGACATTATACAGACTTAGCTCCATTAACGTTATACTATTGCTCGCTGTTATTAAGTAATCCAAACAACAGCAATGGAAAAATAATAAACCAAACAACAATAAACCAAATTAACACCAAAATGGATGTAAAATAATTTAATGAATTCATGTGCAGTTTTAAAGGATATATTAAATTACCTCGGAAATGTAATTTAATTCCTATAAATAAATTCACAAACATTTTGAACGAATTTTACATATTTTAATAGAAAATTCAGAAATTAACTAAGAAATTTAAAAATCTTACCTAGTTGAGCAGAGCTGGGCGGTATCAATTGAAGCCGAAATGACAGCTCATTAACAGTGCAGAGTTCCAGCAGTTCCAGCTATCATTGGCTAGAATTAATCACGTGCTGAAGAACTGACGCGCTAATATAATTTATTATATTAATACATATTACTTTTTCTTTTTCCTTTTTTTTCCTTTTAGAAATATTGGTGACACTTTTCAATAAGGTTGTATTAATTAACATTAGTTAATGCATTAGTTAACATGAATTAACAATGAACAACTTCACTGTTCAGGATTACTGAATGTTTTGTTAATGTTAACTTATACATTCACTAATGCATCTGTTTATATTAACAGATTAATTAGTTAATGTTGTGGTTAATGCATTAGTTAACATGAATTAAGGATGAACAACGCATCTGTTCAGCATTACTTGATGTTCGATCATGTTAACATTCATATACTAATGAGTTAGTTCATGCATTAGTTAACATGAACTGACAATGAACTATGCCTGTAAATAGCTTTATTTAATCAGCTTTATTTAATTATACTACATACATACACGTAAGTTTATAGCAGTTAACACACACAATGGATAAACAATACTAACTCTCCATTTGGGCAATGATTTGTGCTGTTGGTAAACTTGAAAACTATAGAAACATCAATGGATGATGTTTCTCATGTTTGTAGACTGTTTATTAACATGACTTACCTGTAAGAAAATGTCAGTTCATGCAATGTTAAGATCAAAACTTGCCAATATGAAAGATATTAGTTTCAAATGAAATTGTGTCTTATTTGCAATGCAGAAAGGCTTTTCTTTAATATGCTAGGTGTTATTTGCTGGGTAAGTAAAGTTAGAGCTACTGTGCTCAGACAGCGTAGTTTAGCGTTTCTATGATCAGTGACACTGTTTCAGCACTCCAGAGAGAAAGAAGAGAATGCGGATCCACAGATGCTGAAAAGCTTCTTTCCCTGTCAGAAAAAGTCAGTTCATGCAATGCTAAAATCAAAATTTGACAATATAAAATATATTAGTATTAAATGAAATTGTCTTCTTTGCAATGCAGAAAGGCTTTTCTTTAATGCGTTAGGTGTTTTATGCTCTGTAAGTAAAGTTAGAGCTACTATGCAAGACAGTGTAGTTTAACGTTTCTATGATCGGTGACTGTTTCAGCACTCCTGAGAGAAAGAAGAGAACGCGGATCCACAGATGCTGAAAAGCTTCTTTCTCTGTAAGAAAAAGTCAGTTCATGCAATGTTAAAATAAAAATTTGCCAATATGAAAGATAGTTTCAAATGAAATTATGTCTTATTTGCAATGCAGAAAGGCGTTTCTTTAATGTGTTAGGTGTTTTACGCGCTGTAAGTAAAGTTAGAGCTAATGTTGCCAGACAGCGTAGTTTAGCGTTTCTATGATCAGTGACACTGTTTCAGCACTCCTGAGAGAAAGAAGAGAACGCGGATCCACAGATGCTGAAAAGCTTCTTTCTCTGTCAGAAAAAGTCAGTTCATGCAATGTTAAAATCAAAATTTGCCCATATGAAAGATATTAGTTTCAAATGAAATTATGTCTTATTTGCAATGCAGAAAGGCGTTTCTTTAATGTGTTAAGTGTTTTATGCTCTGTAAGTAAAGTTAGAGCTACTGTGCTCAGACAGCGTAGTTTAGCGTTTCTATGATCAGTGACACTGTTTCAGCACTCCTGAGAGAAAGAAGAGCATGTGGATCCACAGATGCTGAAAAGCTTCTTTCCCTGTCAGATAAAGTCAGTTCATGCAATGTTAAGACCAAAACTTGCCAATAATAAAGACATTAATTTCATGTCAAATAAAGTCTTATTTGCAATGCACAAAGGCGTTTCTTTAATGTTTTAGGTGTTTTATGGTCTGTAAGTAAAGTTAGAGCAACTGCGCTCAGACACCGTAGTTTAGCGTTTCTATGATCAGTGACACTGTTTCAGCACTCCAGAGAGAAAGAAGAGAATGCGGATCCACAGATGCTGAAAAGCTTCTTTCCCTGTCAGAAAAAGTCAGTTCATGCAATGTTAAGACCAAAACTTGCCAATAATAAAGACATTAGTTTCAAATGAAATTATGTCTTATTTGCAATGCAGAAAGGCGTTTCTTTAATGTGTTAGGTGTTTTATGCTCTGTAAGTAAAGTTAGAGCTACTGTGCTCAGACAGAGTAGTTTAGCGTTTATATGATCAGTGACACTGTTTCAGCACTCCTGAGAGAAAGAAGAGAATGCGGATCCACAGATGCTGAAAAGCTTCTTTCCCTGTCAGAAAAAGTCAGTTCATGCAATGTTAAAATCAAAATTTGCCAGTATGAAAGAGATTAGTTTCATTTGAAATTATGTCTTATTTGCAATGCAGAAAGGCGTTTCTTTAATGTGTTAGGTGTTTTATGCTCTGTAAGTAAAGTTAGAGCTACTGTGCTCAGACAGAGTAGTTTAGCGTTTCTATGATCAGTGACACTGTTTCAGCACTCCTGAGAGAAAGAAGATAAGGCGGATCCACAGACGCTGAAAAGCTTCTTTCCCTGTCAGAAAAAGTCAGTTCATGCAATGTTCAGATCAAAACTTGACAATATGAAAGATATTAGTTTCAAATGAAATTATGTCTTATTTGCAATGCACAAAGGCGTTTCTTTAATGTGTTAGGTGTTTTATGGTCTGTAAGTAAAGTTAGAGCAACTGCGCTCAGACACCGTAGTTTAGTGTTTATATGATCAGTGACACTGTTTAAGCGCTCCTGAGAGAAAGAAGAGAATGCGGATCCACAGATGCTGAAAAGCTTCTTTCCCTGTCAGAAAAAGTCAGTTCATGCAATGTTAAGATCAAAACTTGACAATATGACAGATATTAGTTTCAAATGAAATTATCTTATTTGCAATGCAGAAAAGCGTTTCTTTAATGTGTTAGGTGTTTTATGCTCTTCAAAATAAAGTTGAGCTACTATGCCCAGACAGTGTAGTTTAGCGTTTCTATGATCAATGA
>JAFVLL020005431.1:0-24514 GCA_021397915.2 Tor tambroides | reverse complement strand
AACCATAAAATTGTTGTTAAGCTGTTAGTTAAGTAACTGTTTCGTTTTCCTGTAGGTTTGGCGTTTCAGCACAGCCTTTAGCCCGGTTAACCGGTGGGAGTTTGCGGACATCTCTAGCATGGCAGACCACCTGAAACGCTGCCCGTACAATGAAGTCCTCCGACAAGTGGAGGCAGTTCCACTGCCCTGCATGTGCACGACCAGAGAGCTAACGCGAGACGGCAGATCGCTTCGATCTGTTCTTAAACCAGTATCATAACGCTACGGAAACCTAGCTTGCAAAACATAACTAAAACACTACAATATCTAACCTCTTCGATCTACAATATATCACTGTGTAAATAAAAGGAAACTAAATATTTTTTTTTTGTTTTGATGCTAAGATTATTTTTTTATTAATATATCAACGATTAATTTGGTCTGAAGGTGTGATGCAATGGTTCCTCTGAGAAAAATGGTATGGCTTCCTCTACACAGACCCATGCTTTCTTATCAAGACCAAGGACTGGCTTGAAGGAGAGTAAACATTGGTGAAACAAGGCTTAATTCAGTGGGATTTTATGAGCCTCAACCTGTCAAATAGCACTTGATTTATTTGTCTTGACACAGCAAGATAATCTCTGTAAAAGTTATCAGATAATGACTTTTGGTTCCTGTCAGTACATATCCACACTATAGTATATTTGCATGGTTTGGTTAAGATACTGTTTGAGAAAAGACACCTTCTATGATTATTTTTGGATGGTTCAGTTTTGGTGCATTTTATGGTGACATTGCAGAAGGCACTTCACCCTGACCCAGGAACAGCTGTCATGCTTAAGAATTCAAAGGCTTGGATTTATATTGGGTTTCAGAGTAAGAGAGCTGTTCTTCCAATCACACTGTCATAGAAAAGGAGGTTTCCATTTACAGCAATTTTACAATTGCCACTCTCTTTAAGACTTCATCCAGAAATGGCACCAGTGGACTTTAGTCAAATGTCTTTGGACACTCTCTATGTACTGAAGCCTACATACTAAAACACCTTGAACTAATTTAGTTCATTCTCCAGTACTATATCACTCAATATCAGCATGCCAACCATATATGAGCATTTAGAGTCAATATTTGCACTTTACTGAATTTTGTGGCTGTCTGCACTCTGATCCGCGCTATCCTCACTAACCCGGAGTAAACAGATGCTTTGCTATTGTGTTTCCTATTGAGTGAGCAGGAAAAGCTTAGGTAACACTATATTTGAGTACAAAGAAGAGCTCTATAACTTACATATATGAGATGTGTGACATATCTTAACCTGTCTGCATTTAAATGTGCTGTGAGAATTTGTGAAGGCTAATATTTGAAGGTGTGATCTGCAGCTAATGAAACAGTGTTTTCTTTAACCTTTACGGTTTATGGAAAGCTATGCAGAATTTACGTGTTAGGAGCTGTTTTAGGCTTCTCAAATTGTGTGTCACCCAAGGCTGTGTGTTCATTTCCATGTAATCAAAATGAAGTGGTGTTTTTTTTTCTTTTGTAATGCAGTCCATATATTGTATTACTGAAGCCATGTTATTTGAAGTCTGTTTTTCTGGTTATTAGGTTGTTTGTTTATGATCTAAGCAGGTGAATTGCCAGTACAGCTGTTGGTTGGAGTTGCATGTGGTTTTTGACTTAAATGAATTAAAAATATCTATATATTTTATTATCTTTATTTTGGCTCAGTGTTCTTTTATTTTTATTTTTTAAATATATGCTTACTCACTACATCCATACTTTAAACAGGTTTATACTCAAGGAAATTGTGTGCTGCTTTCTCTGAGAATGTGTTGGGTCTCTAAGGTTATAATAAATCTTTATTAACGTGAAAGTTAATACAAGACCTACTCAGAAGACCCTGGTATTTTTTCTGTCCATTGCTCAGTCTAACTCACAAGTGTGTACATTTACTAAAACAAACATAAGAGATGTGGCCTTTTGCTGAAGATGAAAAATATAGCTAAATTACATTACAGCAGCCATGTCAAGGAAGTAAAAGGGGAAAACAAACTAAATGTCAAGGGAGTGGTATTTATATAATCCAGAGAATTTGTTTCAGTTAATGCCGATCAATGCAGCATACCCTTGTGACTAAATTGTGTTGAAAGTGCAATTGTAGTGTACTTCAAATGTTGAAAGTTATTTTTTTAAAAACTACTTTTAGATAATATAATATTAATGAAATAAAAGTCCACTTAAAGAGTTTTCACTTTCATGAGTATTTCTTAACACTTCTTAAAAAGTCAACTTTGTACTTATGTATTAAAAGTTAATTAAATGTGATCAAAAGTTTTACTTAAAAGTACATTTAAAATCATTATTTATTAATAATCTTTTCTCACTTGTGCTTTAAAGAAGTGAAGATTTGATGTGCTGACTAACATACTAATTCACCTGCAATGTTCTTGGATTTTTTACTGTTCCATATTACAAGTTATACATTTTAAATGTACTAAATTGCAACTTTATCATTACAAATGTGTGTAATTACAAATATATTTAAAAAATTGACTATAGAAATAATATTAAAGTATATTTAAATACTTGTCAGTAGCCTACATTCAGCAGCACACTTAACCATGTTTCAAAAATAAAATTATGAAATTACATATAAAGTTGTACTTAAGTTCTACTTAAGTATGCAAAAAGGCACTCTCAAGTTCCACTAATCACATTTAATATACATTTAAAGTATAATACATATCTATTTGATCCACCTTTGTGGACTTTAATATTCTAGGTTAATAGGCCACAGGTTTGTGAGGGTCACTCAAGTAGGCTACTAAAGAGTCCATTCATGGATTTTATTACTAAGTGTTTTATTACTAATTTTATAATCAATCTGCAACTTAACAGGTGGCCAGTGCAGTGAAGATAAAATTGAGCTGTTATTATCAGATTTTCTGGATCTGTTAAGAAGATGTCATAAAAATGCATGAATAATAGGCCAATTATGCAAGAATTAGTATTTAGATGAACTGTAATAGGCTATTGAAATACATTATGAATTTTATAATAACCTGTTCTCAATCTATAAACTGTCATTTACTACAACAACAATTATTATTATTAACATTAAATATTAATGAATTATTTTTCATCCAACCTTTTGATGGTAGTGTCTCATTTGGGCCAGAATATTCTTTGGTGGTTTGACAGATTAATGGATATAGAATAATGGATAGAGTGATTGTTATAAAGACCATGGCCAGGAAGTTGTTTAACAATTAAGGTGCAAATGATAATCACACACCTAAGCACAGAAGAGGGCTTCCAGAGCGCTGTGGATTATATTATTTTTCACAGCACCAGTCAGGCTCTACTTATCAAAGGCTATTGTGACTACAAAATAAAGCATTTAAAAAATAATTGCATTTACCTGGAGCGGATTTGTATATCAATATCAGGAAATTAATCATTTAAGTTTTACAAGCTACATAAATTGCCCTAAAATAGCAAATGATGTCCTGAGATTTGAATGCAGCTCAATAAACTGAGCCGTGCAGCGCCTTATGTTTATTTCCAGTAGGAAACTAGTAAGAGTTGAAGTACAATGTTACAAACCGCCCTGTATAAACGTGAGAGCTATTTACTAACCCTAGAAAACGCGCACAAACACATAGACAGGGAATCTAACAGTTAACTTAGACAGTGTCCCCTCTCAGCCACTGTATCGATCTAAATGTCAACAATACTGCGTGTATTTTTAGCGCAGCCATTTATAATGCCAGTGACCGAAGACACCTATAGATCAGTCCAGTTACAGAGCACCTGTGTGTTTTAACACGGCATGGTTGTGTTCAGGTTTGGTGTGATTCTGACACCAGAGTGTTTAGATATCGAGGTGTTTGTACTGGGCTCTCGGCCGGAGATGGGACACTGGGATCCGAAGCGAGCCGTGAAGATGACCCCGAGCCGCTCGGTTCTGTCCCCCGGTGGACCGTGTCTGTGGACCGGAGACGTGCGTCTGTCCGAGCCGCGTACAGATGAGCTGTGGTTTAAGTTTATAAAGCGTGTCGATGGGAACTTCATTTGGGAAGGTACGTGAAGATATAATGGACAAGTTGTGAGGACGATAGCCTACAAACACACTGTTTCTAATGAATAGCTTACCCTATATCAGTTTAAATGAAACATCACTTTTAATGAAGGACAAATAATCGCGCTAATAATATCCAGAGTGTAATGAATGTTTTGACTCACTGGATGGTGCTGATGTTTCACTGAAGGCAACTGACAGAAGGCCACGAACCTTTTCAGTTTAACATTTGACATTTACAGTCTCTAAAAATACTATATTAATTTATAGTAAATACTATAGTGTTTTTGAACCATACTATAGTAAAGTAGGGGAGCGCGGGGCACAAAGTAACGTGTAACACGTTTTTTAAATATTTCCACACATGCTAGTATAACCAAATTTACAGTATTTACTAGTTACCATATCAACATTATATAGAGAAAAAAAGTGCGCCAAAATTCAAAAGGCTTTTGAAGATATCACTGAACATTTATTTAACCATAGTAAAATTATATTTATGACTTAAGTAAATTTTTCATCTCAGTTTTTATTGCTAATTTAAAATGCGACAAATCTGCTATTATTTTAATCTCGAATCTGTTATTTATCAGTTTAGATAGTTTTTTAATGCCTCGATAACTAGCAGAAGACACTAACCGGTTTTAAATTAAAGTTGGGGTAAGTTGTAACACTGCGTTACAATCTGCCCTGCCTTCCTATTCTGACATTAGCGATGTAATTCACACTATGTACTTTAATACAATTTAATGAGAAACGACGAGAAACAGGTGAATAAAGACTGACAATCATTGTTTAATGTTCAGAAATTATTATTTCAAGACATGGAAAGCATTTTGACTCGTTTATATGGGCCGTCCCAGGCATGGTTGCAATATGTTCATTGTCTCAAAAATCAGATTACTTTTAATTATTAAAAAACGCCATTATTTTATTTAAAATAAATAATTATTTTATTTTATTGACAAATTGACAATTTTAGTTTGTTTTGTATATTTTTTTCATAAGATCAGATAACATTTTAGGCTGCCATATGGTCATGTTACAATGTTCCCCTCAGCTGTTACAATGTACCCCACCTACGGGGCATGTTGTCACATTTCACTTCCAATTTTTGAGGGTAAATAAAGAAAAACGTATACACTGTATTTATGTATTTATGAAACAAAACGACATATTTGTACTAGACAAGTGTGAAATTACTGTGGATAAAAAATTATACTCTGAACACGAAGTGGATTTACACAATTTGAGAAAGTCAAAAAATGTTACTTTGTGCCCCGCTCTCCCCTACTTGAATTAATTTATTGGGGTAATTATAGTTGCTGTGGTAATATAACAACTATAGTAATATAAACAAATTACTTTACCCAATACTGTACTAAGTGTTCTACAACTATAGGGTATATTATACTACAATACACTACAATTTACTGTAGCCTAGTAAAAACTAAAGTATAGACTACTACAGTATTTAGGCTATTACAGTTTATCAGTTCACTATAGTTAATACTACAGTATGATGTAGCATTCATTAACAAAGTGTTGTAAATACTATAATATACAGTATAATACACTTTACTATAGTATGGTTCAAAAACACTATAGTATTTACTATAAATTACTATAGTATTTTTTCATATGGGTGTATTAAAACACCCCATAGAGCTTAGTCTATTTTTTTTTCTTGTTGTTTATTTGAACACAGTAGCTTTTGAGAAATTACAAATTCCATTGACTCCAAAACATATGAAATAATAAAACATAGAGTCAGAAAAATCTTATTTATTTGTTTGTTTGTTTGTTTGCAATGGAACAGTTTATTGGGACCTTAGTATCTATCTATCTATCTATCTATATAAATATGAGTTGTTTATTTGATACATGAGAATGGCCTTATACGTTCTGTAGCGATATCCATCTTTTTCCTACGAATTACGACGCTTTACATGAATTATGGGAATAACTTCGGTAAACTGTAAACAAAAAGATTAAAGAATAAGCAAATTTGCTGTGAACGCAATAATAAGCATTTTCAAAAAATAGGTAGGCCAACAATAAGAATAAGCTGACATTATTCTACTCACCCTTCAAGCATCGTACAATAAAAGTACATTTAAAAGTGTAATAGCATTAAAAATAACTTTCAACATAACATGAATACCTGGAAAGAGACGTGAGGATTTTTGGAGAAAAACGGGAGTGCATTCCAGTGAATTATTCATGATTGATATAGTAAATTAAATCGGGAGAGCAGACCACAAATGCACAGAATATTGTATCTTTATTCTTTATACAACGGGAATACAAAGGAAAAATGAAAATAATCAGGAGGAAAAGAATGCAGCGGACTGAGAAGAGCTCTTGCCATAGATATTCTTTGTATACCATGTCACATTAAAATACCAAACGTTACCTTATTTTTTCATCTGAAAATAGAACATGAAAGAAAATGTAGGCCTACAGCTCATTCAGACAAACTCACACAGCCTATAGGATTAGCTGTAGCTCAGCTTTATGATTTCAGTCTTCTTGAGTGGATAGTGAAATTCTGATAGCTTGTAATTATGTGAGATCTTTATAACAGTATAGCAAAATACTTAAATAAAATGCATAAAAATATCAGTTGTCAATCTATATCTCCCTATGATGATACTTAAATTCTTAGTTTTATGATCAAGGCTCTGTAGTTTTTATTGTGGGGCGGGGCATAATGCAATGCAGTGACATGATAATTCAGAGATGAACAAATAAACAATCCTCAAAAGCTTGATGATCATAGTTGATTTGAAAAATAATGTATGGATAAAAAGTAAACCTAAATTGCTTCAGTCCTGTTTCTCTTGAAATATTGCTAAAATAAAGAATATAAAAAGTTCTTCTTACTTTTATGTCATCATTATAAAATCATTAAATATTTCACAGTAAATGTGCCCTGATGATGCCACAGGGGACCGTTTTTACATGTCAGAGGTTATCAGAAGTGGAAGTCGTTATAGTTGGGTGAACTTATATAATGGGAGACTACAGCATTTAATTAATTGGATAATTTTTGTGGTCCCATTTGATCCAATCTTTAAAAAAAATTAAAATCATAAAAAGCCATTTTTCTTACTTTAAGTAAAATAAACATTAATTGAAATAAAGTAAAACATAAACACCTTATAATAAAAACTATAATAGCATCTCAGTGATACTAAAATAACACTGCTTTCATTTTTTTTTTTTTTCTTGTTTTGTAAAGTTGTTGAAATTACATTGTGGACTTTTCCACAAAAATATAAATGCAAAAGACATATAAGTCACTCTGTCTTTCATTCCGTTGGCTTTATCGTTGATTTTCTGGGTCAGTATCACCACAGAGTGCCTTTCAACCCTCACAAGACTCAAAAATTTGGGTTTAAATTTCTGATTCGCTTTGTGTCATGTCATAAATAGTAGACACTCAAGTTCAAAGAAACATATCAGCTGAGCTTCCACTTATTTTTTTAGATAATTATGAGCCATTATATTTGAAGCATAAACCATACGATATGTCCAACCTTATGGACCCATATATTACTGTAAAATACGTTTTCATTGCAAAATTAAGATGCAAATTATATTTTCTGAAAGGTATGATGTCCCTTTCCAAACAGGGTTATTTGTTTGCTTTCAAATTATAAATTAATACAATTAATATAATTACATTCTCAATCACATTGATATACCCCTCCCCCATTCATTTTAGATTTTTAGCAGTATTAACTACAAATGAATGCTATGTCCTCCCTGTCGTGTGTGTCATGAGTCTAAGTGGCCGACAGGGTGGACATTTTGAGCTTCAGTTAGCATATTAGCTTACAACAAACTGTGACTAGCTAAATAGTTAGTCTGGTTGTTGAAGAGAATTTGGTATATTTAAACTTACATATTTTGAAAATACTGTATTCTAATCATTATGGCATGTTTTATGCCGACAGGGTGGACATCATGTTAAGCTTTGGCAAAGCAAGTAAGCAAACTCAGACGAAGAAAATTTGTCACCAACTTACTCACCTCAGCCGTTGAGATTCCCGCCACTGAAGACACAAAAAAATCTGTTGTCCTGCTGTCACTAAAGGGGCTGGCCTTTTTTTAAAGGGGCGGATTCCCCAATACGACAGGGTGGACAACCATGGAAAAACTCTTCTTTTTTTATTAAATAAAAACATTGTTTTTATTATCAAATGATCAATACACTAAAAATGAGTAATCTCTTATTTAACCAAATATTAATAGGAGAACAACATTTTTTAAATTTTATGATTTGACTATATTCAACTCTCATTCAAATTTAATGAGCAGTGCATGGGACATAGCAAAATAACATGCTTATACAAATCTAAAAAAAATCTAGAAAATATATCTAAAGAGCCAAGTAATGCTTTTGTTGGGAATATAAAAACTTAGCCTAATATAACACACCCTTTCATAGTCATGTTTATGTTAAGTTATCATGGCAAAAGAGTTATTTATGTACAGGACACCAAAAGGCACCCTACAGTGATATTGACCCTTCTGCTATTTTTAAATCTCATTTTCCCAAGATACAGACTACAAAACATTGTTTTGTTGATCATTTCCATCCTTTTTTATTGTGACGTTATATGTCCTTAATGCCTGCTGGTGTCTTTCTCTCTGTCTTTTACCCCTCTGCGTTAACACTATTTTTCGACAGCACTGTATCTATATCTATAGGATTTGGATTGATTGGGAATATCCTGGATAATATATAAGTGTTGTCCAGTATATGTTTATGCATGTGTATTGACTGCCTTTTGTCTTGCTTTATTCTTTTACACAGCATGCAGAAACGTATTTCAGTGTCATAAGACCAAACTTTGAACTTTGCTTTGGAAGCCAAGCGGCAAATATTTCAAACTGATGAAAAAATGCAGTATCATTCAAACCTGAACATGACCTGCTTTGTCAGAGAAGCCAAGCTGTCGTCCTTATATGACTCAGTGGCGGTTTTCTCATTCTGACATGTTTCTCATTTGAACGAATACGTCTGTGCGTGACAAATGACGATCTGCTCCAGTGCTCACGCCGTCTGTTGACTGAGGTTTTGATTGAGCCATTGTTTGCTGGTATCTTGTCTATTCACGCTGTCTCATATGAAAACAACCAAGATCTTTATTGTGTCGAGATGTGTTTTGCTGATTGAAATGATGCTTGTTGATTGCACACCATACCAGGTGAATTGGCTCTGAGCGTGCCTCAGGTAAGCAAGCATGAATTGATAGTCCTCCAGTTGAGATAAAAGTACTCTGATGAGGGGAGTGTTTCAATTGGCAGCGTCCAGACAGGGACAGACTTGCTTTAGGACGTATTGGCCTGTACACTTCAGTAGGTTCTAATTCTGCACCGTTTTTTCTGTATATGACCTAGAAGTGAAGCATACGAGGAAAAGCCATATGATAAAGTGTGAACCATTTTTAGTTCAGAGAGGACTAGTTGCTGCATGTGGGGTGGAAATGAAAGCAATGCAATTAAGCAAAGCAATTAAATGATTACATTTAGAAAAAATAATAAAAATGTTTACATTTTTAAACAGTGGCCTAAAAATGCAGCACTCGAGTTAAACGAAGTTCAACTTTTAACAAGCACGTCTTCAGTCCTTGCGTATTTTTTCATTACACTACACTGCGTGTTGTGTTTTTAAAGGAATAGTTCATGCCAAAAATGAAATTTGCTGAAAATGTACTCACCCGCAGGCCATCCAAGATGTAGATGAGTTTGTTTCTTCATCAGATTTGGAGAAATGTAGCATTCACTTGCTCACCAGTGGATCCTCTGCAGTGAATGGGTGCCGTCGGAATGAGAGTCCAAACAGCTGATAAAAACATCACAATGATCCACAAGTAATCCACACCACTCCAGTCCATCAGTTAACGTCCTCTATCCATAATATTGCTTTCTCCAGTGAAAAAGTCATCTTGGCTGAATCAGGAGAGACTTATTCACAGATCAAGCACTGTTTACAAGCCAAAACAGTCCAAAATGGCTCTAAACAAATATGTGGGTGGATTTTGATGTGAGAGACAACAGAGGATGGATTTTTCATTGGAGGAATCGTTATTATGGATTATGGACTCGTATTTTGGGCAAAGGAAATGTTGGATTAGTTTTTTACAAACAGGTTTTCGCTTCACAAGACATTAACTGATGGACTGGAGTGGTGTGGATTACTTGTGGATTATTGTGATGCTTTTAGCAGCTGTTTGGACTCTCATTATGTCGGGACCCATTCACTGCAGAGGATCCATTGGTGAGCAAGAGAGGTAATGCTACATTTCTCCAAATCCGTTCTGATGAAGAAACAAACTCATCTACAAAAAAGCTAATTTTCATTTTTAGGTGAACTGTTCCTTTAAGCGCAAAAACATGTTCTGACCAAGACTTGTATTCCACTGTGCTGCTTTACCATTGTTACAGAAATTAGATTAGATTAGATTCAACTTTATTGTCATTGCACGTGTAAGGTACAAGGCAACGAAATGCAGTTAGCATCTAACCAGAAGTGCAATAAGCAGAGGTACAGGATATACAGTGCCTACAATATGTTACATATGTACAGAAATATACAGATAAGGCAGTACTATGGACATAATTTACAAATTTTTAAATACTATCAGTATGATATACAGATGGGTGATATGAACATACTATACAGATGGATTATGCAGTAATGTATGTACACTATGAGCAAAAACTATGAACATAATTACAAATGGATATGAATAAGCGATACATTAAGATATATAAACACTAGTGCAATGGACATTGAAAGTGCATAGAAAATAAAAATTTCCAGTACATAGTACTCAGTGTGTAGATGGATCCATTCCGTATTCTGAATGTACAGACAGTAGTGCAAATAATAAGTTAACAGATTTTTTTTTTTAAAACCGATTTAGTGATGGGGAGAGGTGAAGAGTTTTAGTGGTATGTGAGGGGGGATCATCGGGCAGAGTTCAGTAGGGAGACAGCTGTAGGGAAAAAGCTGTTCCTGAGTCTGCTGGTCTTTGTTCGGAGGCTCCTGAAACGCCTCCCAGAGGGCAGTAAGTTAAACAGTCTATGGTCAGGGTGAGAGGAGTCCTTAAGAATGCCGCGAGCTCGACATAGACAGTGTTTTCTCTGGACGTCCTCAATGGCAAGAAGTGGTGTCCCTGTGATGCGTTGGGCAGTTTTCACCACCCTCTGCAGTTCCTTGCGGTCAGCAACTGAACAGTTCCCATACCAGACTGTGATACAGTTGGTCAGGATGCTTTCGATCACACACCTGTAGAAGTTCACCAGGATGGCTGGAGACAAGTGGTTCTTCTTCAGTGTCCTAAGGAAGAAAAGGCGCTGGTGAGCCTTCTTGACTAGGCTGGAGGTATTGGTGGTCCAGGTCAGGTCCTCCGAGATTTGGGTTCCCAGGAACTTGAAGCTGGAGACACGTTCAACAACCATCCCGTTAATGTGGATGGGGTCATGCGTGCCACCTTTCTTCTTCCTTTAGAGTCAAAACAATCCATTTTATAAATGAGATTTTAGAACTGAATGTCAAATCAAGCAAAAATAAAGAAAGAAAGAAAGATTTAACAGTTTTGGTATACGTACTGCATTTTGGCTTTGTATGGCAATATTGCTTTAAGACATCCAAACTTAAGCCCACCAAACCTATTTAAACTAGACCATTTACATACTGTATGGTGTATACTGTATGGAATGTACAGTATGTTCGTAGCTCAAGCTGAGACTATAAGCAGGAGAATAGTAATGGCATATGTTCATGCTATATGAGTCAGCGTGAAGAGCTTGTTTGCTGTGTGGGCTGCAGCTGTGAGACTCTCATCAGCCCAGCAGTGGAAAGGGCGACAGCAGTGGGGTGGGATGATAAATGTCGGACAAATAACAAACCCCCACGTACTTTCAGGATGAATGTGAGTTTAGGATGAATACGATTTCAGAAACCCATATGCTCTCCCTCATTACAGTGCATTACATGTAGGACTGAGGCAGCGTTCTGCTACGGCTTTAGCAGTGCAAGGACTCATTTGAATGTTTATTGTATTATGAATCAATCTTATGACTTGACCATCAAAATTATGCAGAATTTCGGCCGTTACAGGAAGTTGCTGAATTAATGAAAGAAACCCTTAGCTTTTAAATGTGAGCTCTCAGAGGTCAGGAACAGGTGACCTGCAGAGTCTGAAAAACACTCAGTAATTTAATTGGCTATTGACCTTCCCCTTCAGAAATAAAAGGCTTACACAAAAAGCATTTTTTTCTCAGAAAGGGACAATATTTTTTGTATTTCAAATGTTTTTCAAGAGACCCTGAAACTTTGAAGCATGAAATAAAAGTAATTTCCACTGTTACAATTTTCATTCAGATTCCTACTGTTGTATAACTGAGATGGAATGAGAGTATTTATTGCATTTAACATTAGTGCAAGAGTAAAAGACTAAATATAATAATTCATTGACACAGAGTAGATCAGAAATGTGTTGGAGTGAATTATTCATTTATTCAAACATTGAATTTATTTAATGTCCTCCAAAAATACATTACAGTGCTATTCATAATGAAACTGAATGAATACATCTCTTTAATCAAACAAAAATAAAATTAATTTTGTGTTTTTGAGGAGCTTAAAGTTATCAAGAGATATTAAAGATATCAAGGTGGTAGAATATAACTGTCCTGAGATCATAAATCTCTTTGACAAATAAGCATTTTATTTTAAAACAAATACTTAATATTTAAAACAAATATTAGTCTAACCATTATCAGTAAGGTCAGTTGTTCCTTAAAATAAGTAATACATTTTGTTGAAAATAGTAAGAACCTTTAGAAGACTTTTACAAGAATTTCCTTTTCATTGTGTAATTTATCCTAGTTTGTCATTGACCCATGTGTGATGACTGTGTAAATGATTGGTAATTGAGTAGTGTTTGATGTGTGTGTCTATAGGCAATGGGCCATATCATGACCGGCACTGTGTGTATGACGACAGTAACATGGTGGACGGGGTATACTGCCATCCGATTGGTCACTGGATCGAAGAGACGGGCCACACAGATGAGATGAAACACACCACCAACTTCTACTTCAGCATAGCGGGACAGCAAGCCATCCACTTCTCTCAGTATGTGAGAATGAATTTCCCATCCATCATGAGTTAAAATGTGAAGTCACATATACCTTTGCTTTGATTTAACCCATGAAATTTCACAGAGCCACACCTTTAATTTTAGTGGGGAGATTTAAACTCTTATAGGCTTTATAGTATCAGTGATAGCTCTGTTGATGTTCTCTCGTAAAGAAACAGGTTGTCTAAAAATGAAAACCATTAGACTTTCTTTTGTGACACAAAAAAGAAGATGCTTAACAGAATGTTCAAGCTGCTCTTTTACATACAAAGAAAAAAATGAATGGTGATCACAGTTGTCTGGAACATTGTATTGACCAATCCGCAAGTGTCTTGATCAAGGGCTCAATGCTGATAACAGACCTTAATATGAATCACTTTTTTACGGTAAGGATTACCAGCCCAGAACACGAGACACTAAGCTACCGCTATCCTATAATGTTCAGAGATACACATCAGAACCCCCCTTTCTTCTTTTATCTCTCGGTCTCCCTCTCTCTCTAAATTAAAACAGTATGCTTTTTTATTCGTTTTATATTCTGAAAACCGTGTGAGCGTAATTTCATTACACTGTAAAATTAATAAGGCACTCGTAACTGAGAGTTTCTCAAAAATTGAGCTCCTAATAGCCTCATACACCTTTACCATTACTCATACTTAAAACTAGAGATTTAAACAAAACTTCAGTGCTTAAGTCGTTTGGCTTCTTTTGTCCTGTGGACTTTAAGTCTTTCCTTGCCAGTGTTTTGTTTTTTTGTTAGCCATCGCAACTGCATTTTTAAAGGAACACTCCATTTAGTACACGATGTAATCTCTAGTGTTCCTTTAATCATTTTCATACAAATTTCATGGCCCTCAAAATATTTTGTTGTATGAATAATTGAACATGCAGTATGTCAAAAGTAAGAACAGAGCTTCTGCATTTAAATGAAACCATTTTATTCTAGCTTCATGCATTTATCAACACTTGAATGTGGGTAAGTTTCATTAAAAAAAGCAACATTTTGAACAAAATGCTGAGAAAATCGTG
This sequence comes from Tor tambroides, assembly GCA_021397915.2. Lineage (NCBI taxonomy): Eukaryota > Metazoa > Chordata > Actinopteri > Cypriniformes > Cyprinidae > Tor > Tor tambroides. Next base: position 10,264 of record JAFVLL020005431.1, on the reverse strand, counting down.
TTTTTGTCAAAGTCTATGTCTGGATGGGATTCAGAGTGATCAAAAATTACAGTGGAGGTCAAAATTAGAGAACAATTTACACTTGGGGACAGTTTTACTAACAGCTTGCTCCAGCGCAAACCATCTTTTGGCGTTAAAATAGTACTGTCCGGTTTTAATAAAGACAATGAAGAATTAGTGCTGAAAAGGCGTGGACAGTTATTTTTGTGCGTGACCTTATTGAATATGCATTTGTAGGAGTTTCCCTTTCAGATGCAAAATTTATGGGAGGAGAGTATTCAAATAAATCACGCAATGAGATTTACTAACATTTGTGCTCGTCAAATTAATGGTATTTGCGCCATTATTTAACGCCCCAAAAAAAGCATGTCTTAAACTATTTTGTGCTTGAAATGGCTGCAATTGTTGTTGCTAGGAGAAGGCACCTCAGAAAACAGAGAGCGCAAGGTAGAAGGAAGAGGATTTTTTTCACACATATTAATTTATTTGGAATGCCAGACGAACACATTATCTGAACATATAGTTTGCCAAGCCATATTATTTTTAATTTGCTTCAGGAAATAAAAGACGTCTTGGAACCCTCAGCTAGGAGTCACATAATACCAGCTCTATCAAAACTTCTTGCAACCTTTCATTTTTTGGCCTCCAGTTCTGTCCAACATACTGTGGCTTCTTTATTTCTTAATTCTTTATTTGCGACTATGCTAATTTGTGCTGTGCTTGGTATATTGCATTGATCATTATGTAAATGAGATGTTGTGTCTGTGTTCTTTAATTTGCGCGTTGTTAGTAAATCACCCGCAGAAATTTCCACGCCCATCGGTGCTGTTTTGGAATTGCCCTTTCGTGCCAATTTGCCCTGTTTAGTAAAACTGGCCCATGATTTTTTCCAGAAATAATGTAATCTTCATCATTCAAAATGTTAAGGAATTTTAATTGTAGCTAAACCATGCTAGCAGAACAGTGTTTTACAAAATACCAAGGCACTTCAACAAAAACCCTTTTTGTGGAAAACATAGATGATTGTAACACGAAGAAAGATTACAACTAACATTTTTGAAGGTTACAGCTGTCAAAAATTAGTAGGAAGTGTAGAGGCCCTTGCTTTGAATAACTTCAGCACATCTGCGGCTGTAGGACATCACTAGTTTCTCACACTGCTCTGGTGTGATCTTGGTTCACTCTTCTTCCACTCTCTTCCATAGTTCGGTGACAGTAGTAGGTTTCTTAGCCATAACTTTGTCACCAAGGATTTTCAATCAGGTTTAGGTCAGGACTCTGGGCTGACCATTTCATTTTTTCAATGTTTTCAGCTTCAAGGAACTGCTTTACCCATTTTGCTGTGTGACAGGGGGTATTGTCCTGCATGAAAATTGCTGGCTGATTGGGCGATGCTTGCAGGGAAGGAACCACATGTTGGTGAAGGAGGTTCTGATAAACATTTGCTTTCACCCTGCCAAGTAGCTGTATAAGATGCCCTGCTGCAGAAAACATTCCCTAAACCATGACACTCCCTCCTCTACCTTTCAGTCTTTCCCCAGTTTGACAACAAACATAATGTTTCCCATCAGAGTCAAATAAATTAAACTTGCATTCATCACTCAAGTAAACTTTGGACCAGTTCTCCTCTCTCCACACAATATGCTCTTCAGCAAAGGTGAGCTTAGCCTATTGATTCTTTCTGCTGATGAGAGGCCTGGTCACTGTAGAGTGCACTTTTTAGTCTGACTTCTCTTAAATGTCAAGACAGATCCTTACCCTGTTATGCACTCAACATGCGAGCAATTCCAGCTGCAGTGTTAAGCCAATTCCCCATTGAGATTCTCCGCATTATCTGGTCCTCTCGTGCATTTGTCTTTCATGGATGACCAGCCTTTATAGGGGACTTGAATGAGTTAGTGACATTGTAAAGATACAGTATTCTAGAAATCACAGATTTGGAATGACCAGCTTCTCTTGCTATGGTAGCTGTTGGCCTTCATCTGGACAACCTGCTATCGGAGGGTTTCAGTCACTTTAGAACAGATCACCATCTTGCAAAGTCAGTGAAAACTGGAAAGTTAGGCTGCCGGTTAAATAGGGTTTGTCAGATGATTAAGGAAATTAGCACCAGGTGCCAGATTAATATTAATTTATACTGTGCTTCAGAATATATTTAACTCACAAAATATGCTTAATAAACTGTGCTTTTACTCCTGTTTGGATAACTTCAAATAGGACTAACCAGTGACCTCGAAATTTGGGAAATTGCAGGTTGTTCTCTAATTTTGATCTCCACTGCAGATGGAGTAGATCACTTCCATCAACACATCCAAAGCTTTACAGTCCTAAACCACCTCCTGGGTTGACATTTCATTCAGTAACATTAGACAGATTTAAATGATATGCTGTTTAATGTTTGACAATCACGTTATTTTACATCGACATCTGCTTACATATGCAAACTCTTGTTTCTGCTTCTTCTTCACCGTATTTAGACCCAGAGATTCAGTACTCTTTCAGAAAATCTGTAATAGCGCCTCCTACTGTATAACAGTGAAAACACGGAAAGCCGGAGTATTCTGTCAATGGCGGGGAACGAGTTAAAGATATCTCATACTTCGTGGTTTGTGGAGGATAAGTGTTCTATACTTTTCTAAGGGATGAAGAGATTTTCTCCCAGTAGATGATAAAATTACATCCATTTGCCTATGCAGAATTTTAAAATCTGATTGGAATGTCAGGTGCGCTAAAATATTTGAAGTTTGAAAATGGCTTACATTGATTTTATCTTGGTAAGAAACCACCTAATCAACAAAAATCCTATTAACCTAGCAATCAAAGATTCCTCATAATTCAGAAACACAAGCAAACACACAAGTCTTATTAAAAAGGAAAACTTCTGAATCAGAGTAAAGTGTCTCGGTGAACAACAGATTAAAGATAAATTCAACTTAACTTGAAGCATTTGCCAACTCTTAAATCCACATATAGTAACATCTAATTACCCAGAAGCATTTGATTTTTTCTTTTTTTCCCCCTCTTTCTTTTTAATTGTGTGTGTGGTTTCAAAAGTGCTCTGTAATTAGCTCAATGACTCTAAATCTCTCAACTCCTTTGGCAATGAGCTCTAAGTGCTTGTTTCATTTGACCTCTGACCTTGCTCTAACGGCAACATTTGAAAGTGGAGGTGGATACAAAAGTCTGGGTCATTGAGTCTGCTGAAGGGAAATCCATTAGAGTAATGGCAGATTTACAGTGTCAAAGAGGCTTGTGTAACTCCAAGAGGGCAGATATGTTATGTCTTCTTATGATAGAATGCACAGTCATCTCAATGAAGAGTAAAAAATAGTGGAAAACACAGAAATACTTTAATCAGGTGTCAGTGTCAGTAAAGAAATAGTTCACCCAAAAAAACAATTACTCACGCTCATGTTCCAAACCTGTATGACCTTCTCTGCTCTGTCAAACACAAAAGATGTTTAGCAGAATGTCCAAGCTTTTTTTTTTATTTGAGAGTTTTGAGGGAGGAACAGACCAAATTGAAGTTGTTGTTTACTGAAAATTTTGTTCTTTTCCTATAAATTGGATTACTGCAGTAGTCATATATTTCCTGGATCCCTTTCTGACCTTAAAGAGCTTGACTGACTTTGATAGTGAAAGTTGGACTGTACATGTTGCGCAGATTTGAAATGACAAATGGTAGTAAATGGTGATTTTTATTTTTTTTTTTCAGTTATCACTGGATTGTCTGATTTGATTGATCTCTCAAGCCTGACTTCTCATCATTGCATATTCTGTCAAAAATGATAAATTACACAGGAAGTGGATGTTTGATGTCTGAAATGAGATTCAGGAGCACGTCAGTTGAAACCAGCAACATCACAATTATAAAGCCGCATGCCAGCATGAACAAACTGGCGAATCCAGTGACTGCTGGACGCAAAGTCATCCAGACCTAATGTTCATGCCCATCCTGTCATTAATAATGGTAAAAGTATTTAACTTGCTCTCCTTGTTAAAAAAAAAGTAAAAAAGTACACCTTAGCATATTCCCAGGGGCGTCGCTAGTGGGGGGAAAAGGGTGACAGAGTGCATAGGGCCCAGAGGTCTGGGGGGCCCGCGATCACCTACTGGCCATCGGGAGCACCGGGACATTCCATTCAAATAGTGGGCTGAACGTCGAAACGAGGGAGACCTCCCCGATATCAGGTGCTGTTTTTAAGTTACAGCGCATGCGAAACCGCAAAGCAAATACTCCAAAAGCGATATCGCAATAACACAATATTGATAATATTGTTACATCCCTAATATGTATTTATTGGTACATATTTCACATCTTGCGAAAAAGTTCCCAGAGGTACGTTTTCATCATGAGACAGGTAGGTTTCTTTTTAAGTGGCCTTTTATTTAATTAATATTATATTATCTGCAAATACAGGTTTTTTTTTTTTTTTCATATGCTTAAAATTTGAAGTGCACGTGTAATACAATTAAGTGCAATTCTTTTCACAAAAGCTTGAGAAAGGGCTTGGTCACGGACTGTGGAATTGCAACAGCTTCAATGACAGGGCTGAGAACTCAACAGAAAAATGAGCTGCAAGAACTAGAAGCTGATTTTTCTTGTCATATTTTTCTATATATACAATACAGTGCAGAGTCAGTGTTCCTACTGTTCACTCCCACGGAAGCCTGTCATTGACTCTGTAAGAAACTAGCTACCGTAAAACTCAGGAAACAGTGTGTGTATGTGTGTATTAATTACAAAGTCTAATTCACACCAAATGGAGAGTGTAAAATAAACTGTGGTGGTTGAATGAACAAAGTCCCAAGGAAAAATACAAAGACCTTTTCCAGGATCAAGTAAACCTTGTTAGGTCTTTGACCACTAATTAAACACAACCTGTACTTGTCACTTTTGCTCAATTAAAATGCACTACACGTGTCCGCTTCTAATGCAGTGCTCAGGTACACACACACACACACAAACAAGTCATTTACAGAGAAGGAATACTTTGCATGCACCTCTCACATCGTGTACAGCAGCACCAAAAAGCATTTGGACACTTAGGCCACACAGGAAAAATATATACATGTCAATGTCTTCGACATCCAACCAAGCGTCCTGCCCTGCAGAAGGTTTTGGGCGGAGGATAGATCATACTCAATGCTTCAGACCATTAACCTGCAGCAAATTCACTTTCCCTTCAATCATCTCATTTATTCTTTTCCCTCAAAGAGGCATGCGGGTTTCTGAAGTAAAAATACATCTCTCACCTGATGTCTCTGACCTTCCTGCCTTCATTCCCCTGGCTGTCAGTCTGTCTCCTCACACCACTAAACACTCATTAGCATTTCCATTATTTGAGTCTGGAGCTCTCACATACACAAGAGAAGGAGAGACCCCTGCTGACACAGCTGTCTCAGAAACGATAAAGACACTGAAAATGTACATTTAAAATGATCACCTTTCCTTTCCTTTCCTTTCTTGTCCTGTCTCATCTTTTCTTTTCTTTTCTTTTCTTTTCTTTTCTTTTCTTTTCTTTTCTGCTTTGTCCTGTCATACATGTCATATTCTGTCCTTTTATGTCCTGTCTTTTTCTTTCCTGTCCTTTCATGCATGTCCTGTCCCATATTTTCCTTTCCTTTCCTTTCCTTTCCTTTCCTTTATCATCATTCCTTTCCTTTCCTTTCCTTTCCTTTATCACCTTTCCTTTCCTTTCCTTTCCTTTCATACATGTTATATTCTGTCTTATTATGTCCTGTCTTTTCCTGTCCTGTTCCATCCCATCCTGTCTCCTTTCCTTTCCTTTCCTTTCCTTTCCTTGCTGTGCAGTTGTTAAGTAGGGTTCATTCGCAGTTGCTACAGTGTTCGGTGTAACCATTGCTTTGCCCAAGTCAAGTTCCCAAGTCTCTATGATACTTTTATGATATGAAAACCGTGCAGGGTGAATTTTGTAGGAGAATTAGTTAAACCTCATAGAGAGACCAATATGTTCAATTAAGGCCAGGAGTCAAATTTGGAGTTCAATCAGTTCAATCAGAGTTTAAGTAAGTAAGTAAAGTTTATTTATATAGTGCATTTATCTCAGCAAAGCTGACCAAAGTGCTGAACAAAATCAAAGGGTTAAAACACAAAACAAGCAAGACAAACGATAAAACAGTAAAACAATACATCATAGATAAAATCCAATTAGAATGCCTGGGAGAAAAGATATGTTTTCAACATCGTTTTAAAAGTTGTAATAGAAGGTGCAAGGCGGATATCCAGTGGCAGTTGATTCCAAAGACAGGGGGCGGTCCTGTCAGAAGATCTTAAAGATCTGGAGGATGAAAGAGGAGTAAGAAGATCTGTGAGATAATATGGGGCTTGACCATTAAGAGCTTTAAAAACAAACAATAAAATTTTAAATTGAATTCTAAAATGGACAGGAAGCCAGTGAAGAGAGGCTAAAATTGGTGTAACGTGATCAGTTTTCTTAGCCCTAGTCAACAGCCTTGCAGCAGCATTTTGTACCATCTGTAAGCGTGCAATGGATGACTGAGGAAGACCCAAATCTAATGAATTACAGTAATCAAGGTGAGAGGTAACAAAAGCATGAACGACCTTCTCCAGATCTTGAAAAGACAAAAACTATTTCAATCTCAGGATGATCCGTAACTGATAAAAACTCTTCTTGACAACTGTATTCATTTGCAAAGTTCAGAATCCAGAGTGACACCAAGATTCCTGACCTGGGAAGAGACTGAGGAGAAATGATTGCCAAACTTCGGGGGGCCAAAGACGATTATTTCCGTTTTATCTTCATTAAGTCAAAGAAAACTAGATAGCCGTTTCTTAATGTCCCCAAGGCAGGCCAATAAGGGTTCAATAGTATCGCCAGCTTTCAATGGTAGGTACAACTCAGTATGATCAGCATATAAATGAAATGAAACGTTATGCCTCCTAATAATATTTCCCAGTAGTCGCATATATAAATTAAAAAGAAGTGGATCTAAAATGGATCCTTTACTGAAGACAGAGTTCACCACACGTCCAAAGACCGCAGAAAATGAGTAAGAGGAGCCAGCCTCGAATTGATACTTTGTTCTTTGTTCTTTTCTTTACACAAACCTGGTTATCTGTTTCATTGGAGACACTAAATTCCATTCATTAGCATTTATTGTAAGGGTTGTAGGTGAGTCATAAATCTTGTGAGGGCACTTCTCATCTGGGCAGCTGTTGATACTCCCCTGCAGACTGTTTCTTTGGCGTGGTCACATGCCTGTCATACTCCTAAACAACCTCTGCAAATACAACATTAGATAAACAGGCAATATCTTTTTCCTTCAAGGTTGAGCTGCAGCACATCACTGGAACAGAAGAATACACTTACACAGCACACTGATACAAACTTACACACGTGATTTTTTTGTCGTAGTTTAACACATAGCAGCTAATGGTTCTATAAACCCTAAAAACAATCATAAATGTTAAGCATAAATAAGAGTTAGTGTATACATGTGATGACCTTCTTGGCTCTTAAGGCACAGCTGGTTTTTACATGTCTCCGACAGCTATCATGAGAACCACAGAATAAAGTAAATTAGAACAAAGTGAATAACACTTTTTCCATTTGATTATATAATGATTCCGATGAATTATTCCAAAACAAATACATATTTCTCTCTGAAAGGTTGGTTAAAAACACTGTTCCTGCATTACTGATATGTCACCTCAGTCTCCTCTCAGATACCAAATACAGACATTGCTTGTAACATAAATACCAGAATAAATACACTAGTTTTGTGAAAAATATGATGACGTGTTGATTATATAATAGAAGAGGAGGGAATTGGAAATCTACACCTTCAGTTTGCAGTCCTAAGATGAATACGAAGGGTCAGGTGTTTGTTTCAATGGCAAAAGGCACTAAAAAGTAATCACTATGCAGTAACACTGTCAGTGCAGCTGTTAAAGGCACATTTTTTTAAATACACTATATGTTTTATGATCTCCCCTATCAAACTGCCACATCTATTTCCCCTCTTTGCTCTGGGATCTCATGATATAACTATTAAGCACGGGGGACTGTATGTTACACCAGCGGCACATGAGGGAATTTTTCAGGGAAGCTGATAAATGTATAAAATTAATCAAACCAATAAAAGATTGGGTAACACTTTATTTTACGGTGTGCTTGTTACAAGTACATGCACTTACTATTCTAATAACAATAAATTATGCATAATTACATGCAAGTAACCCTAAGCCAAACCCTAACCCTAACCATACGGTAAGTACATGTAGTTAATTAATATGACTCAGTACTTAAATGTATAATTGCACTGTAACAAGGACATCTTAAAATAAAGTGTAACCAAAGATTGTAGTAAGTTTAATTATCATGCTTTTTTGCTGCTCATCATACACAGATGATGTCTGGTCTACCATGCAAGAAAAATAAAAACTTTTACTTCTGCACATTTGAGTTTCCTCTCTCTCTTCTTCTTAGGGTGCTGCCACGCGTCTGGTTAGGCAGCTGTCCTCGACGGGTCGAACATGTAACCCTAAAGCTGAAACAGGAACTGGGTGTTACAGCAGTGATGAACTTTCAGACAGAATGGGACGTCATAAACAACTCACATGGCTGCCAGCGTGACCTCAGTCAGCCCATGAGCCCAGAGACCATGACACACCTTTACAAAGACTGTGGCCTTTCTTACATCTGGATCCCAACTCCAGACATGAGCACAGAAGGTCAGACATTGATTTGTTTAGTAGACTACTAAGCCTAAAAAGAGCCTCTATTGTTGGATATGAGTATTGTAATTTTGCCCTCTGCAGGTCGCACACAGATGCTGCCGCAGGCGGTCTTCCTGCTGTATGGACTTCTGGAGAACGGTCACACAGTATATGTTCACTGTAACGCAGGAGTGGGCCGTTCCACTGCGGCCGTGTGTGGACTCTTGATGTATGTGTTAGGCTGGAGACTCAGGAAAGTGCAGTACTACCTCACTGCCAGAAGGGCGGCAGTCTATATCGACGAGGAAGCACTGGTGAGGGCCGAAAATGACTTTGAAGTTTGGACGACTACATCCTTCTGTCTGCAACCCAGAGACATGAAAACAGTGCCCTCTACTGGATGGGAGGAAAAGGGGACTTCAGTTTAATAATGTCAAAGCAGTTAACACCATCAAAATAGATTTCAATATTGTCACACACTGATTAGTAATAAGCCAGTGTTTTTAAAAATACCCCAATATGTTGTTTGTATACACTGGTGTTCAAAGGTTTGGGATCAGTAAGATTTCTTTCTAAATTTCTTGTGCTCATCAAGCCTGTATCTATTTGATCAAAAATACAGGAAAAAAACCCTATAATTTTGTGAAATATTATTGCAGTTTAAAATAACAGTTTAGTCATTACTCCAGTCTTCAGTGTCACATGATCCTTCAGAAATCATTCTTATATGCTGATTTATAACCAATGTTGGAAACAGTTGTGCTGCTTAATATTTTTTTAAGACCTGTGATACTTTTTCAGGAATATTTTCAGGTTTATTCAATATAGAAATTTTGTGTTACAATATACGTCACTATTCAAAAGTTTGGGGTCAGTAAATTTTTTCTTTTTTCTTTCTTTTTTTTTTTTAATAAATGCTTTTATTCAGCAAGGATGTGTTAAATGGATAAAAATATTCATCAAAGAATCAAAGAAAAAATTATCACAGGTTCCAAAATATATTAAGCAGCACAACAGTTTCAACACTGATAATAAATCAGCATATCAGAATGATTTCTGAAGGATCATGTGACACTGAAGATTGGAGTAATGATGCTGAAAATTCAGCACTGTGTCACAAAAATAAATTATATTTTCAAGTGTACTAAAATAGGAAACCAATATTAGAAATTGCAATACTATTTCACAATATTACTGTGTATTTCTGTATTGTTTATCAAATAAATACAGCCTTCATGAGCATGAGAGACTCCATTAATAAACATTGAAAATCTTACTGATCCAATCCGACGCAGTCTCACCAATCCGACGCAGTCTCATCCAAAAGGGCTCCCGAGCTGTCATCGCCGTGGACCGGCTGTACGTGGACGGGCAGCTCTACCGCAACCTCAGTACCACTCCGTGGTTATATTAACACCACTCCAGATAAGAATCCGTTATATTTTTCTTTTTTTTTCTCTTCTTCTTTCCTCGCTTGTTCTTCCATTTACCTCTAACTATTTATGTCAATTCGCTAATTTAATACGATATCATAACAAACACGATACCGTCAGTCTCCGC
>JAFVLL020005430.1:0-10869 GCA_021397915.2 Tor tambroides | reverse complement strand
TGAAGGGGTGGCTTTGAATAAACCAATAAAATAGTTTCTCTTGGTCACACATATTGGCAGTCAATTTAAATGATTTTTTCTGGCATGAGATGCACATTTGTGCTATGGTGAACTGCACTTTTTCAATACAATTTTTCAGCTATAAAAAATATTCACATTTGTTAGTGAGTGAATGCCATTTTATAACAGTTAGAGTCGTAGAAATGACTGGTATGTTATGCCAAGCTGCTAAAAAATGTTTGTCGCCTAGAGGCAACATTGTATAACTATATGATGCATGCATTTGGAGATGAATGCATTTTCTTATTTTGTATTTTATATCTATCTATCTATGCAAGTCTTTTTTTTTCAAGAAAATGTAATTACATATTTTTTAACATTGCTTTCATAATGTATGCAATAGAGGGTTAAAGCTCTGTTTGGTTCCTTTTCCTGCAGTTATGCTGTGCACGGGACTGTACTTCATTTGAAAGCGCTTGCTGATGTTTTACATTGATCGTGACTTATGAAGGCGATTCAGCATGACAGTTAACAGGGCTGTGAGTTACAGGAGGGTTGATGTCCAATTAGCGCTGTCTCCTCGGCTTTAATGAGTGGTGGTAAATTTCAGCTCCATCTCCCTGGCACAGTTTAATTAGCTGTAATTACATGTGGCCTGACCTTTGCAGAGCCCTGTCCTGTTGATTTACAGGGCTGCAGGTCTCTTGATTTATCCCCCTGGGAGGCCGAAGGAAGGCCAGATAACGTGAGGGACATGAGAGTTCAATTGAGCCAGATAGAGTTCTTCAGGTAGCTTAGCTTTCTGTTGATCCTGGGTGAGCTTGTTTTCTTATATTTGGGTGTATTTTCGATGTAATTTGTCATTTTGTAATTTATTACAGTTCAGTGATTTCACACTTTGAATTCACAGGGAACAGGATTGTGATATTATTGTATATTACAGATCAAGTGAAATGGTGTGAATTCCACAGTAATGTACTGACGCTTACAGTAGTTTCCCATTATGCACTGTGGCATGAATAAATTATACCATTGCATTTTTTTGTTTGTGTCAGGTATTATCATCAGTCTTGTAATGAGGTGTTTTTATTGATTGTCAACAGCCATTGTTGAGTTTTGTATTCTGAGTGTTCATTTGTTCATTTATGTGTTTGAGAACTTAAGAAGAACCATTCAGCTTCCTACAATAGCACTACAAAAATACCACCCCTTTAATTCTTTATTATTTATGTATTCTGATGTACGATTGCTACAGCACTGCAACCTATAGTGTAAATTGCTAGTTATAATCTTAAGAGTCAGTCATTAAGCTTGCAGTAGCTTATTTCAAGTCACATGAGATCGGTTCTGCTACATTATTATATATTAGCCCTGAGAATAAAAGAGTAATCTACAGTCTGTCAGTCACTGTTGCAAAATAAACCCTGACAGAGTGATCAGATCTACAGTACAAAACAGAGATGGTGCTAAGGAGCAGTTCAATACATGTTAAAGCAATAGTTTACCCAAAAATCATTTCCTCTCCCTCATGTCATTCCAAACGTCTCAGGTTACGTCTAGCGCCCTCTAGCGCCGTCTAGCGCCCTCTAGAGGACGCAGCGTGGAGTTCCCTTTCGAAAGGGAACCTTGAGTTTTGACTGACTTTCTTCTGTGAAACACAAAAGAAGATATTTTAAAGATTGCTGATAACCAAACAGTTTTGGTTACTCTTGACTTGCATGGACAAAAACACTGAGACATTTCTTAAAAAGAAAAAAAAAAGTTATTTTATGTTCAACAGAAGAAGGTAAATAATACAGATTTGGAACGTGAGAATTTAGGAATAACATAATTTAAATTTTTGAGTGAAAAAGCCATTTAACAGGTTTCCCATGCATTCTGAAAAACATCGACAGCATGAGAAAAAAAAGTGAAAAATGACATCTAATTTTCTAGTCCTGGAGAAAATATAAAATTTACTAAAAATCTTGTCCTGGAATTTAATTTTATTTATTTATTTATTTATTTATCTTGAAATTGCATGAGAGAAGTGGTTTCAATGACACTGTTTAGTCTTGTGGTGGTGCTTGCAGCAGCAAGGAAATATCATTACCTGCTCAACTATTTTCAGCGAATGTTAACACAGAAGCAGCTACCTAACTTTGTTAACATTAATTCAGTAAGTGCTGAAGTAAGGAATATATTACTTCAGGGTTCATTATCATTTACAGTATTTCTGCCATAATGAAATTCGGAATGTCCTGGAAAAGTCCTGGAAAATGATCTCTGAAAAACCCTGCTTTAAGGTCAGTCGACACCATTAGTGGCATAATGTTGATGCGCACAAAAATAATGTAAACTCATCTCTCTTTAAAAAAAAAAAAAAAAAAAAAAAAAAAGGCATTTACAGTGGGAGTAAATGGGACTCATTTTTGGTGGATATTAAATTTGTGAAATTTAGTGAATATATTTCATACCAAGATCATGTTAGCATGAATATTGTTGTATTATACCCTATTCACTTCCATTGTAAATGCCTCACTGCCTCACCTTTGAGACATTGTAATTTGGGAAAAGTACAAAAAAATTTTTTTGTGGTAATCAACATTTTGATACAAATGCTGCTGATTGAGCTTAGCATGTACTGAACCGAAAATAATCCACAATTACCGTTAAAGTAATAGTTCTCAAAAGCACCACTGAACATTTGGGTACAGTCCCAGACATTTGAATTGACAAACCACTACTATTATTGGCTAATTAGCATAATTACAGTTTCCTAAGTAGATCAGTACTCTAGTGTGATTGACTTCTGATTGCACTGAATTTATGTATGTGCTTGATCCCATGACTAAGTGTTGCATTGCCAATTTTGCTTGTAACATCTGCTTGCAATCAGCTCTCTCTCCGGTCTCCTCAGGTTCCCCGGCACTAATTTAAAGTCAAAGTGCAGAACTCCTGAGCGGGAGGTGAATGATTATGTCTCATTGGCTCGACTTAGACAAACGACTCCAGCGCGCTAGGCGCCATGAGACGTAAGGAGAAGCTTCGCAGACAGGAATGTCAAATAGCCGCTGAGACTTAAAGGGCCTCGGGGCTGGAAGAAAGAATGGACAGCACGCTGTGGAGCACAGAGAGATGCCGAGGGAAATGACGTCTTTGACCTCTGAACACAGAGTCTGTGATGGGCTCATTATCACGCAGAGAGCAGGAACGAACAAAATGCAGCCGCTCCCCTGATCACGTCAAAAAGTCCCACCGAGGGATGAAGTCCAGACTAATGAAGAGTAATGAGCAAGGCCAAGCATCTCACCTGGACCACCGCTCCGTCCCGTGAGTATTGGGGTGGTGGGATATAGCCGACTCCACCAGTGAACAATATTACACCTGTTCAAAGGGTGTAATTCATCCTACTAACAGGTCAGTGGTTAAATAGCGCAAATTTAGTTTCCCACATAAAGAAAAGCATGCACACACACCGTTTTTGTGCGTGTGAGTGTGTGTCGCGCCAGTGTATCTACAACTCATTCCTTTTTTCTCTCCACCACGTGCCAATTGGTTGATTCCTAATGGCCTTTCCTCTGAATACTCTGTAAGCAAAAGGAAGTTGCTCTCGCCCTTATGTGGCCTCCCAGAACCTGATATAGATGTCATTTTACTCCGGTGATGTGCCTGTGTCAAATATTCTACCTCAGGGGTATTCTTTCCCACAGAAGAAGAAATTGAAATTCAATAGATTTCCCACCTCCAAAAGGTTGAACAGAGCATGTAAGAGAGAGCGAGAGTGAGAGAGAGTGAGGGAGAGAGAGAGGGAGATGCCCAGCGGGAGAACTGTCATGCGGAGAAAGATGGTGTCCGACATTTAGTTATTCATTCCTGTCTATTTTCACCCACAAAATTAGAGCTATTTGCCAGCCACCGTCCGTCTCATGTTACTGCAAGGGACATTTTTCCCCACCTTTAGCTTCTGCCCCTTAAATTCAGCCTATATTATCTGCATGCGGTGTTGGTGGAATGAAACGTGTCTTTATGGAAAATACAATCTCATGCAGTCTAGTTTATGTTTATTATGCTGAGCATATAGTACTTTGGGTTCAGCAGAAATCATAGCTCTGTTGTTTTTACGCTTTGATTGTGTCTCCATAAACACAGATGGATAATACAGAAAGGAAAAGTCTAGTTAATGTGCATTTTGATGTACACAATTGAGCATTTAGTTTGATGGATTTTATGTTAGACATTTTTCATACTATGAAGATGTTTCAGAAGCCAATATGTGACAATGCTAAAAGCTCATTTACATCTGAGTTCCATAATGTTGCACACTGGACAGTCTAATTTGTCATTTCAGGCATGTTGCGGATAATATAATAGAGTATATTTCCCTTGAGACAAACTTCACTAATTCAAAACACAAATGAGCAGAGTTAAATCTCTTTTTCGTTATGCTGTAATGAATCACATTGCATTGCAGCCCTATATATTAAGAGTTTTTATAAAGCCATTTTGTTCTGAAGGACCGGTCGTTGTCATGTTTTGGCAGCTCTTTAACACTTTGCTTTTTATTGAGTCATTAAAACAAAACTACATAAACTAACTTCTCTCATAATGGTGCCAATTTCTGTTCTAGAGGCACCTACTGTACAATAAGAGATGCGTAGTTGTTGGTTAAAAAAGCAGCCAACAACATTAATCAAAACCATTAATAAGTAAACTGGAGGATTTAAGTGTAAATCAGTGGACTGAAACGCTTACGGAAAGAGCAGCTTTTATTTTGCTGGTACTTACAGTATAATCAATAGGCAGCCAATAACATTCCATGTTTCGTTTGCACAGGGATTTTTACAATTAGGTTACATGGATGACATGGACATGCATTTTTCAATTGCACACTCCCATTTTCTCTCTAGGGACCCTTAGAAACCTAACCTCTTGATTTCCACAGACTGGATCAGAAGGTTGCCAGTGTCCTCAGGCTAAGCCTGAAGCCAGACACTCGCCTAAATGGTAACACACTCTCCTTGTTTAAAAAAAAAAAAAAAAAAAACCTTCATCAGCTAAATGAATGTTAATACAGCACTTCAAAGCACTTTTGGAGACAATGTTCAAGTCCTCAGAACACTGTTTCTGTGTCTTCTGTGGTGCTGTTACTATCCAAATTAAAGTTGTTTGGTCGTCCTAGTGTGCAGCATTATTTAACAGCATAAGTTTGTCTTTAAAAAAATGGATGATTTACTCTAGGTTGGTACCAGGGTGAAGGTTACCTTTTTCTTCACTATCCTATAACTCTAGAAGAAGGGCCCATGTCTTGCAAAGTCAGCACATAACACCGAAACCTTAAATGGCTGATCTGACCTTCACAAAAACACAACTTGAATTATTTCCAACAGAGATAAAAGAGAAAAGTCTGCATTTTTGATGTTGTCAATACAAGACCCTGTGTTTTTTCTTTGATGGGTGGCTATGTTAAAGTCCCACTAGACATTTCAGATTATACTCAAGTCTGCTCTTTGACAGCCAAGGACGTATGATCTCTTTTGAAGCCATCTAATGTATCTTTTTCCTGTGTAGTTTCCTTGCTGAGTGGTGGATGTTTATCACAGTTATAAATCTTTTGAGAACTGAAGTGGACTTTCGCTGAATTAGACCATCTTTTCCCTCCTCCATTTTCTGGATTGATATTTCTGGCTAATTGAAAGCATTGTTCCTCTATGTAATTTATAGACCTGGTGTTAAATTGACTCTCCACTATAGGGGTAATAAGTCTGAAACATCAAAAGTTTTGCTGTTAATTTCAGGCACAAACTTTTGGTGCCACAAACTTCAAGAAAGAATCAAATATATACTAAAATATATACAGCAAACCAGCTAAACCTATTCATGATTTCCTCTTTAGGTTTTAATATGCATATTTAACTGATTTGAATGTCTCACAAAAATGAAAACATCTATTTGTTTACTTACTGCAATTTTTTTTGTATTCGGTGAGACATTTAAATTTGTCAAATATGCACATTAAAACCTTATGCTGAATGATGAATATTTAAATTAATTTTGTTAATTTGCTAATTAAAGTATATTAAATAATCCAATTATAATATCTAAAGTTATCCAGAGAAGTGTTTTGCAAGATTATGATCTCTGGTCACGTGATGCGCACTGTCACTCCGCTCCCCTCCCACCCCCCTGAGGAGGACCATTGCTATGCTGTCTAAAACTCAGTCAGGAGATTTATTTTCGATTGAAGCTGAACCTGGGTGTTCTTTTCCAGCGGGCTCTGGAGGGCTCTCACGCTGTCCTTTTCCTTATCACTGCACATGCAGGCAGCAGCAGCATCCGTTTGAGCGGCAACTGTCTGGTTTATCCTCAGCTTTCATCTCTCGTGGTAGACCTGTGCTCAAAGAACTGCAGCAGCAGCACCGATTCAGCCCACTCGCCTCATCTCGGAGGCACAGATGCTGTGCTGTCAGGAAAATCAAATCTCTGTCATATATTGTTAATGGCATGTGCATTTAATCCCATGTTGTTGATTGACACTTTTTTAATCAGCTTGCCTCAATGTTCTCCAGTTCCTACTTGGTCCGAAATATCGCCAAAATCTAGATCCGTGTTTTCGTGAATGAAGGAAAGCACAGACTAGGCCCATGAAGCATTAGAGTTTTGCCGGCAGTATATTTGGTAGATGGGAATTTTAGATATGTGCCGTGAGGCACTGTGTCGAGCAGTGTCTGGTTAACAAGCGTAAGAGGAAATCCTTGTTCCCAGTCAAGAGGGATTAAGTAGGGTTCCATTCTCTCTGCTCTCAGCAGTCATTTTCTCTGTATGGCGTGGAGAACATGGGGATGTGAATAGACCTCAGCCATGTACACTGGAACCGTTACACCTGCTAGAAAGGTTACGGAATGAACAGGTGTGCAGAACAGTCATGGAATCGCTCAGCCCTCCAGATTTTGTAAGTTTGTGTGAGGTCTTGCATCTATTAACATTTCTTTTTTATTGATGTTAACACTTTAGTAACTACGCTGGCACACTCCCTATTAAATATGACCTTCGTCTATCCAGGCAAATTAATGTTATGAAATCGTTCAGCCCTTTGTAAAATGATTTGTGAATTTGTGCAGTCTGTCAAGGCCTATTTCCACTTCAAAGGGCCATCTAATGAACAAAGATTGTGTTTCGCCTTGGGTCCACTTGATGATTTTCTGATATATGAACCAAAGTGTTACTGAAATTTGCCACAGTTTAATGTATTGTTTATACTGTATTTAAGTGAATTTCTTGGACATTTTAGATTCCTACCCTTGTTTAAACTATCTGCATATTTATTTCTCTGCATAGCCATAAATTCCATACTGCTTGTGACAGTCTAAAACATAATATGTGGTTAATGTTTTTGTGAAAATGACTTTATCTCCCTTGTTGCACTGCAACAATATAATATACATATATTAAAGCTTCCGTTAAAAACAGATCAGCCTAGCAAGATGAATATTGCAACAAAAGTAATATTGAAATATCCTTAAGTTATTTATACTATTAATTGATAACTGAGGTGGATGACACTGGTTGGGTTTTTAAGAAACCAGAGAGAGTCTCTGCGGTGTGATATCCACTTTTTTTCTTTTCACATACATTTTTTTACATACATAACTTGAGTGTGCAAGGCTTCTGGTATCATTCACTTCTAATTATTTTAGCTGTGCAAAAACCAGTTCATAATGCTGATTGATATTTTACTATCAAATATTCTTCTAGTTATTTACCTATAGCTTGCATACTCACAAAAAAATAGCTTAATTGAAAAATAAAGTGGATGGTAAGTGCTTTGACATTATGTTGGAATTAACATAATTACAAGATTCCATCTTGTAAAAAACGTTGACATCCTTGTAAAACTCATAATATAATTTGTAAAACTGTACCATCTGACCACTCCAACAGTGTGGTGGATAATAAAGTAGATGGAAAGTGCATTGACCCCCATGCCAGAATTATCATAATTATGAGATTCTGACTTGTAAAAAAAACATTGACATCCTTGTAAAGCTCATAATTGCAAGTTTTAATACATGACAGCTGCAACAGTGTGGTGGATGATAAAGTGTATGGAAAGTGCACTGACACCATGTCATAATTACTGTAATTATGAGAAAAAAAGTATTCTTTTTCATAAAATTATGTTAGAACTACTGATGTCACATGGACTATTTTAACAATGTCCTTACTACCTTTCTGGGCCTTGAACATGGTAGTTGTGTTGCTGTCTATGCAGGGTCAGAAAGTTCTTGTATTTCATCAAAAATATCTTAATTTGTGTTCCAAAGATGAACAAAGGTCTTATGGGTTTGGAACGACATGAAGTTGCTAGTAATTAATGACAGACTTTTTATTTTCGGGTGAACTATCCCTTATTTCATAATATTTCTGTTTAACAATTCCTATAATTTAAAGTTATTACCTAAAAAAAAACTTTCAAATAACTACAGTTTAATGTACAGTAGCAAGCATAGAGTTGAATAACTACAGTAGTACATGTAGTATAGATCATTAATAAGGCATTTGTGTAATGACTGCTACTTAATGTATTGTGGTTTTGTCCATTGATAACTTGAAATTCCACAAATTAATTTTTGCCATTTACATTGTTGCCATAGAAACACACAATTCCTAGTCCGAGGATGCAACAACTGCAAGTAGAACATCCGGGTTGCCATGTACTGTAGTAATTACAGTAATTATGAATTGCAGTGAACAGAGTAAGAGGGATTAAGCAGACATATGAAGATGTCAATGTAGCACCACTTTTATTAAGTGATGTTTCAACATACTCTTACTCCCTAGCAATACCAGTGAAACTGAATATGTACTGTACGCTCCCTTCAGATTGCAATCTCACTTAGGATGGCAGAATACCCTGTGAAGTTCAATTTGCAGGGAATGCACCTATACCATACAGCAGTTATTGCATACTTTATAGTGATTATCAGACAGATTTCAGTGTGTGTGTGTGTGTGTGTGTGTTTATGCACAAAAAGCTGTCTGTGTTTTTACTCATAACTTTTTCCCCCATAAAATCCTTCAAACGCACAGTCTTCCTCAGGCAAACAATTCATCTGTTTCTCCTCAGATGAACACTCATTTGTCACATTTCACAATTAGCTGCAGGCATGGCATTTAGCTCATTGCATTGTGATTAGAATAACTCATTGTGCTTGTCCTCCACAGCATCTGCACACATGACTGCAGAATATTAGCATGCCCATTATTTGTCACTTCATCAGTTAAAACTGATGCTGAATACATTTGATGGAAACTATATTTGTGTGGTGATTTGTGTGTGGCTGTCATCCAATATTCATCCCAGTCATTTATTTATGTCACTTGCTTTATGGTGCATTAATTTTGCATGCAAGACAGTTCACTTGGGGATCTTGGGTAGGCTGGTTGATGAGTTGGACTAATTAATAATTTTTTGAAGGGACGCACAGTAGAGAGTCAAACTCAGAGTTACAGAGTAGAATAAAAACAAAAGCTCATACTCAAAGGGCTGTAAAGACAAATCTTGTAACATGACAGTTACAGCCTTAACTGAATGTAAGACCTTGGCATTTGACCCCCAATTTTCTCCAGGGGTAATGTGGTAGCAGTCCCTTTGGTTTAACCTTAGAGCTAACAACACTCCCTGTGAGCATGCTTTTGTGGCTTTGAGAGGCTGACTAAGCTGGCTGTTGCAAATATTAGCGAGTTGTCACACATCCAGTGTTAGAAATTACTCATGAGTAAATGATCAAGTCCAGCTGATGCATATTTCACTCTGTCATATGCTGATCTCTTAGCACCTTTCAGTTCAGTTTTAACTCAGTCTTGCATGAGTCACTGTCTGGAACTTTTCTTTCTTTCTTTCTTTCTTTCTTTCTTTTTTTAAACCTGTGAGAGTTATAATTAATAAAGCAGGGCCCATGTTAGGGCATTTTTTATACATTTTGATATTTGTAGAGTCTATAAGTCAGACACGTCAGCACTCAGAGCGGAGGGATTATTTCTATCATAGTTCATATAATAAAAAATACATTTTTTTATCACAAAGAATTGTTTATTGCTGAAATGGTATAAAAAGGTAATTGCATTCTTGTTTTCTATCAGAACAACAGTAGGCTGCTGATATTACACTTCTCACCTTGTGAGCGTCATAAAACCTGTTTCTTTTTCTCTCTCTTTCAAAGCCATTGGCAGAATTTAATCTATGTGGAAGATTGAGATGGCTCATTCTTCTCTGTCACAGCCAATATGCTGCATCAAATGATTTGACTGATGTGCCGCACCGTAATAATTAAGACAAAGAGCAGACATAGTGAATTTTTGCCTTGAACGAATGATTTTCTCCAGTGTGATTGCAGTCTGATGCCTTGGGAAGATATATGCCATTGTGTTTTTAGGCAGATTTTTACATTTTATTTACATTTACAATTTTTTATATGTTTTCAAAGATAGATTAAGCTTAAAGTTCTAAGTAAAGAAGCAGAGTCTTCCCATGAGACCAGTGGATATTTTTACATTGCCCCTTAGTTACCTGCTTTACTGTGCTTGCCAATCGCTGTCCATGGTGCTGAAACAAATAGGCTGTGAATAGAGTGATGCAAATCATGGTGATCATGGTTTTGTTACAGCATCATCAAGAAACAGAACAAACTGAGGCAGACTAAATCCAGAAGAACCGTGGTAACGTCTCCAAGATGCTTCAAGAGACCTACCTGCAAAGCTACCAGAAAAACTATGTGCAAATGCACATGGAGCTAAAGCTGTTTTAAATGCATAGTGTGCTCACACCAAATGTTGATTTAATTTAGTTAATAGAAGTTAATTGATAAATAAAATCTATTTATGGCATTA
>JAFVLL020005429.1:0-14597 GCA_021397915.2 Tor tambroides | reverse complement strand
TTCAAATAGTTGTATCTCGGCCAAATTTTGTCCGATCCTAACAAACCATACATCAATGGAAAGCTTATTTATTCAGCTTTCAGATGATGTATAAATCTCAATTTTGCTAAATTGACACTTAAGACTGGTTTTGTGGTCCAGGGTCACAAATAGACTTAAATGCTTGTTTCTCAAACAAACCTATCAGGCTTCAGAAAAGCTGGAATATAGTGCTTTTATAACGTTTTTGCCATTTTGGAGCTTGACAGACCCAGTCTTCATTCACTTTCATTTTATTGATTATATCACATGATTATATCATGCATAGTTTATATATATGACTGCAGTATTGAAGTTTGTGCTGTTTTGGATGAAGTGAGACCTGTAGATGGAGACATTCATTATCAGATTAATGCAGGAACTAGATGTGGATATTTTTATAAACTCCTTGCATTCAAGACCTCAAAGCTTTTAGCATTTACCAGTATATGCAGAGATGTTTTTTAAAAAAAGAACTGGCAGCGTTTTTCTTTTCCTTCATAGTGATGACCCCAACAAAATCATATTACGCCCCAGACTTTTGTGTGATACATAAGTAAATCCATTAGCGCTATAGAATTTCCTTTTCAGAGCTCCACACAAAAATAAGGGATTCATGCGCAAACCCAGCAGTTCTCAAGGATGTGATGCTTTTCAAAGCACCTTTCATCTCTTATGAGTTAATGTAAAATGACACACAAAAAAAACATCGCAAGATTGCTAAAAGCCACATGGGAGCTGGTGGATGCTCATAAGAGCATTTAGATTGACTAGGTCTAAAATATGGCATATGCTAAATGACTGGTGTGTACAGCATAGCAAAACCACAATTTACCAAAAAAACACCAGTGAAGTCCTGTTCTTCAAATAATTAACACATGGCTCTCTGCAGCCTTAGGTACAGCCTGAACTTTGAGAAGCTTTCTGAGTCACATAGCTGATGTAAGGGACTGATCAGATGTGTAAACCTCAGGACATCTGGCCTGACCTTGCCTCCATCACTCAACTAAAAGCATATAGTATTTAATGAGATAAAGGGGAAAATTTGAGTAAGGGAAGCCTGGGGAACAAGGTGACCACACCATGACATTGCAGATTAAAAATCCGGCAAAAGTATTGTCCAGTTGTAAGGACATTGATTTGGAAATGACATAACAACTGTCATAATTTGTGTAAAACATTATGTGAATCATTTTTACAAATTGCTTTTTATTATTTTCTTTAGATATTTTGTTTAGATGTATATGTTTATGATGCATTTTAATATTGTGAGATTGAAAGTCTGTTTTAATGTGACCTTCATATAACAAAAAGTAAAGAGCTGAAATGTGTTAATTTAAATAAAGATCAACCCATGGGACATAAAAGTGCCCGTAATTGAAGAAACACTTAGAAACAGATTAAAGTATGTGAACTGAACCAGAGAAGCCAAATTGGATTAGCTAAAAATTGATTACAAGAACAACAAAAAGAAAAATAACAGGGAGGCACCTTGCAATACAGAAAATTGGTTGCTGAATCCCTATAACTCAGTTACTATGCAGACGTCAAAAATCTCATATCCATAAATAAAATTAGTCAAATAATCTGTACATTACTATACCTTTGGGTTTTGCTTGCATCTTTATATCTTCTTGTTGTATTACTGTTGGTGGCAAAAGAGAGAATCTTACTAACTCTGAAAAGATTTAAAGGGCATTCACAGGCCATTTATATTTATTTCAGATCAGTCCTTGGAAATTATAAAAGTTAATGTGCACTGGATGCAATAATAGTTATATATTGTTGTGGAGCTGGCACTGATCATGTATTCAGACAAACTAAATTGTCGGGTCCTTTGGAGTAAAGTTGTCCATTTGGAAAAATGCAGAGACAATAACCCCAAAGATTCCTTCAAGGCGAATGGTTTGTAACAAGTTTTGAATCATTGTAACACACACACACACACACACACACACACACACATACGGTATATATATATATATATATATATATATATATACTATATGAGCAATATCACACGAGTAGCCATGAGATATGGCTGTATATTACCTAAAGCCGAATCACAGCGTGCCGATATACAGCAATATCGCAAGGCTACGAGTGTGATATTGCGTTTATACAACAGTTCAATGGCACGAGTGTGTAAATACATAAGAAACAGCAACAGAGTTTCTATAAAAACCTTTGTGCAAACTCCTTCCTTCTGCCACGGATTCAAATTCTAATTCAAAAACATTTAGAACCATTAGCAAAGGCTGAGTTGCTTCACTGAAAGCTTATTGTATTAATTTATTAAATGCTCACTGTATTATGTAGAGTCGAGTATTATGAGAGAGATGGACTGAGCGAGTGTGATTACCTGCATCTGATACAGCTCATTCTTCAGCTCAGTCTCATATTCACAATAAAACATTAGTTTGAATGTCCGCTGAGGAAAGCGATATCTTTGTCGTATCCATTCATCTGTTAAGGCTGATTTCCGATTACAGCGCTGCTCAGTGCATTTGTTGGCTGCATCTTACAAGCAGTGTTGCTAGGTTTTCACAACAAAATCCTCCCAATTGCTACTCAAAACTAGCCCAAAACTAGCCCAATCGTATTTCGAGGGGGGTCCCCTGGAAAAAATCCCGTTCCGGGGGATAAAATACACGTTTTATGGCAGGACTCCCCTTGTAAAAATCGTATTTTAGGGGCTAAATATCACGTTATTGTACTCGCTTAAACCCACGGACATGAAAAACAACCCACGGACACAGTGTTCGAGTAGCCCTGGCAACACTGCTTACAAGGTGTTGTTGAAAGTAAAAATAACATCAGAGCCAGCAGCAAATTCCAGAAGATCTGGCCGAGGTAAGGCTGCTCTTAGCGGGTTCATGAGCGCTGAACGGCCGCTGAAGTCCTCATTCAAAATTTGTTACAAGCCATTCACAACACTACAAATGTTGTGTTTCCTCAAAACTGTTTCCTTAACTGTTCCATGTTGCAGTATGTTAATAGGCTCCATTACTGTTCAGTGAATTGTTTACCATGCTTTCTGGATTTAGCCTCTAAGTGCTTTGATAATGAAGCAGTACGCATGAACATTTGCAGAAAGCAGAAAAACAGAATGGATTAAGGCTCAGCTTTTTGTAGAGCAGAAATATCCTTTAACTAAATTGCATCTGTTTCAAGAGAGGTTTAGCTAATAGTCATCATAAGGCTTTAACAAATTTTAACTGCTACTGTCAATATCTATATTTAGTATGTAAGTGATAATATACAGTCAGTTAATTTTATATTAAAGCTTCTACAAAGAAACAAAATAGTGCATTGCGGTACGTTTATACAGTATGAATCAAGAGAGAGCAAGTCTGTGGAGCGATATGAGAGAAATGAAAGTAGCTTCAATTTCAGTTACCCAGATGAGCGAGACACACAGATTTTTTTTTACTACACAAGACATTGTGTATGTAAAAAAAATGACATGTAATGACATCAACATGTATGTAATGACATCAACATTAATTGATGGACTTGAGTTGTGTGGATTAGTGGATTATTGTGATGTTTTTATCAGCTGTTTGGACTCTCATTCTGATGGCACCCATTCACTATAGAGGATCCGTAGGTAAGCAAGTTATGTAATGATAAATATCTGATTTATGTTTTTTCAGCAACCCACGTGATCGTTGCTGAGGACAGTCAAATTCACACATACAGCTTCATTAGCGTAGGAATAAGCCATTTGATATCTCACAGTTCTTCTAATGTTGGCAGAAGATGTTTCTTTAAAGACAAATACACTGATTGCATGAGGAAAAATGACCTTCTTCTACAGTTTCTCACATTAACATTGTAATTGGTTTATTTGCATAGAGCCCTAAACAGTTGCACTGCCATCTCATTCAATACGGTTCTAAATTATTAGAAGTTAAGAACAAACAAGGCACCAACGTAAAATTGATAATCTCCTTTCTTTGGGGCAATTAAACATATCACTCTACGACATCCATGCTCCGATAAGAAAACATGATATGTATTTTCTAGATCAAAGCCAAGCAAACTCTTTGATTGTTTCTTGCGCTGTTGGTTGAAAACAGAGATGATTAAAAAAAAAAAAAAAATCAATTCCCTGCTGCCTGTTGTTTTAGGCTACTTTTATCAAAGAGCAGACATGTAAATAAATTATGCTTTCCTCAATTTCCTGTGTAGTGTTTTGCTCACCCACTGTAATTGATCTTTCAGAAGTCCTTGTGCTGAGCCTGAAGACTAAGATGCATCTCAGTGGAATGGGTGGATGTTTATGTCGACAGCGCTTACTGTATGTCTTGCATATTTGATGCTAAACATGGCTGACAATGTGATAAATCCTTTAGCAGTCCCTTTCAAAAGAGGAAACGCACATAGAAATTATATATCATTATCATTGTTGAAATCTGTATGTATTTTGTCAATTATAGTACATGTTTTTGGTTGTGTTTATATATATATATATATATATATATATATATTTGTTGTTGTTTTGCTTATATCTCTCAGTGCAGATTTTTTTTTGTATCAAATTTTTATCTTAAAAGAAGAATTTGATTAAATACCTTTCAAAGCCTAAAGGATTTAAAGTTCCAATCCATCTGTCAAAGTGTGACAAAGGGAAGAAAGAAAGCTTTTATTCATTAAGTCATGGGTATTAAAGCTACAGAACAAAGCGAAATGGTGGCAATGAATAATGCAGAGGTTTTTTAAGTAACATGAAGTGTTTTATTCTGATTTTGTTTGTCTGGTCATCTGATAATCAAGGTTTCTTTGAGGAACCTTTCTTGAGTGTAAGAATGTTTTCTTTTTTTATTCTTATTCAGAACTAAAACTATTGAAAAACATGGTTATAAATTGAAATAAAACTGAAAATTTAAATATTAGATGAAAAAAATCAATTATTGTACTAAAATTACTTAAACTAAAACCAAAAAAATTAACTAAATAGAAATATAAAAAAACTAATACAAATGACAAAACACTACAAAATTACTAAAACTTAAAGTAAAATTAAACTGAAATCTGAAAATAAAAAAAATAAAAACTAAAATCAAAATATTAATAAAAACTACATAAATGCTAAATAATAGATATTGAATATTTAATTTGTTTTAATTTAATATAATAAACTATATAATAAAAAGTTTATAATAGTAAAATAACACTGTAAGGGGAAAAAAGGATTTTTCTCCTAATTTATGCTAATTTATTTTTCATAACATCTCACCTATACAGATGGTGTCACAAATTCAAGTATTAGTAGCAACTGTCACACCTCCAAAGAAGGATTACTTTATGTATTTGTCTAATGGGAACGATACATACAAAAAAATGTAGTATTCATTCTCATCTCGCATCAGTTTTTAATCATACTTCAAAAGGTTTTCGAAAATATCAAAAAATGAATAGCATTCTGAAATGTGCATTTTTTCAGCCAAAGCATATAGAGTAGTTTCTGAAAACAGTCAGGGGTGTTTTATTTATTTATTTAAAGTCCAGGAAAGCACTTACACCACCTCCTGTAACAACTCAACCACTTATATTTGGTCTTTGAAGTGTAAAGCCCCCTCAGCTCATGGCGTGTTACATACAGGCTCATTATTGATTTGCTGAAAGGCTGCCTGAATCATGGAGTATGTAAGTGGATGTGGGGAAAGAGAAAAGAAAAATCGGCATGTGAATGTTTAATTCTTTCCCTCAGCACACTGTCACCATTGATTCACTGTTGGCGGCTCAAGCTCGCAGCTCTTTCTTGGACGTGGCCCTATATTTTTTAAGACTACAGCGGCAAATAGCCACAAGGTCTTGTCTTAATCTAAGGTCTGGATGCATTGGATTTCCCTTTAACCTTCATTTCCCTAGTACTAAAATCTTTCATCAATACTGACATGCATATCTGTTCAGACTTCAAATAAGTAAAAGCATACAATATATGTCCTTCACAGGGTATTCATAACTCTACCATCCTAGCATCAAAAAGCTAAAGTCAATGATTGCGACCCCTCCAGTGTGGGTTTCACTGTCTACTTTTGATTTAAAGTGTTTACTGAAAGAGAAGCTGCAGGATTGTGAGGAATGAATTTGTTCCAGGGGGTGACAGAGTGGGGAAGACCCCTGTCGCCTCATTCCCTAAGCATTAGACACTGACATCCGGCATGACCTTGGGACTGGAACTTGATTGCAAGTGTTTGTTCACCATTGACAGGCTTTACCGCCCGCCTCTCCCTGTAAGGTACAGACACCCATATAAGGAAAAATCACTTTTCCTGCACAAAAGGTACATATTGTGCTCCAAATTGTTTTATTTGATTCTTTTAACTGATGCGTTGGCTAGGGTTTACTCTGTGGCAATATAGACAAAACCTTTTAAAGGGAAGGCTATGGATCTGGCTGCTGTTCATACTGCATGGCCCAAAAAAAAAAAGACCCCATATTTTTAATTAATAGGTTTGGCTATATAAGCTACACCCATTACTAAAAAGTTAGACAAACGTTTTAATTAATTTGGGGCCTTTTCTTGTCCAGCATTACAATTGGCCTGTGCACAAAGCCAGGTCCATAAAACAATAGTTTATTGAGTCTGGTGTGGAAGAACTTGATTGACTTGCACTTCAACTCACTGTTGGGTTCTTCAAGGAAGGACCCCTTCCTTGACCTTTTATCCTGTGTTAAACTTCAACAGTAGTACAGAAGTAACCAATACATATATATATACACACACACACAATAAATATATATATTTTTTTTTTTTTTTGCCTAACATTTAATACAAAAATACTAGTTTCTGGCTAACTTAGCTTTATGTATCTTGGGGTTATTTTAGCAATTTCAGGCCAAAAGAGGCTTTGGAGGCCATGGGGCAATGGCACAGTCCATAATCTAGTGCTATCTGAACCCCGCCAGACACATTCGGGTTGAATTAGAACAGTAACTACAAGCCAGACTAGATTAAAGGCCCATTTACACTAAAAGAGAAATGATAAAATGGTTACAATAATGATAACTATATTAGCATCTGTAACAGACAACAATGTATGTTTATTCTAAGCACACACTTCAGTTATGGTCTGTGAACATAATTTCAGTGCATGCTTTAAAGTAGGAAGGATTGCGATCGATTTTTTATCAATTCTTTGCCAAGGTAACACTTGTTTTTTTTTTTCTTCAAGTTTTTCATCTAATATTTATATTTCATCTGTATTTCCATCAAAGAAAATAACTCTTATTTTAGTTAACAATAAATACAGCAGTTGGAAAGTGATTTCAACAATATTGTTGCTGTGTCATTGTCATTATAGTTGTGAAGTAGAATCACCAATCTCTACAAGAGTGATTTTTTCTTAAACTTGATAATCCTTCTTGGTGTTAATGGACCTTAATGCTTTTAAATTATACTTAACATACATTTGGCCATTTTGTGTATTTCATTCACATTCAGCTATACCTTCCACAAGAATTAACATTGGAAGCAACCGTAATGTTTATTTAAGTCCTTCGAATTCACATTATTACACTGAAATATGGATTGTCTCAAATCAAACAACAACAACAAAACATTAATATATATTTGATAACTATCTAAAAAGAGAGAGTACACTGAATACCATAAAGTATACTGCATATCAACATTAACAACAAAAAAAAAAAATCCTCAAATACACTGAAATCTTTTTCCAATCCCAATCTTTGGTAAAGGGAAAACAAATACTTGACAGAAGAAAATACTGTAATATACTTTGTCACCTCATGTGGTTCTTTGTTGGCCCATAATACAAAACAACAACAAAAAATTCACATTAAAGATTTAATAGAGCAAACAGAAGCGAAAGGACAGATAGAATGACACAGAAATGAAAAAAGAAAAATGTCTCTGGGTATTGGAATACAGCTATAGTCATCAAAACAGAAAGACTCACGTTTTGATGGAGATTGTCATGCACGTTTCCCTAAAAAAAATGCAGTACTATCAGCATTCAGATTTATGGCTCACAATTGTAATTTTGTAATCTAAACACACCAGCCCTTAACGTGGGACTATATATATATATGTGTGTGTGGGCTTACGGTTTCTGTTTTTCAGGGGGACACAGAGAGCGATCGCTGGAGTTCAGTATGGACCCCAGAGGCACAAAGTAAGTAATCTCACAAACAATCAATCAGATGGATGGAGCGCCACCATCAGCACCCCAGAGTCTCAGATTTTCCCCCACAGCACCTAGAGGGACACTTGATTGATCTTCATCCCTATCCGGCTTGGAGCAATTGAACTGTAAGGTGTGTTTAAAACATGTGATTCTTTGCGTGTACAGTCAGACACAAGTGTGTGCCTTTGTGTGCTCAGTAAAGCATAAACGGAACATTTAGAGGTCCACGTATCCACCTCTGGTCAGATATTTAATACTTCATACATAAACAGTTTGACTGAATGCAACACACACTTAATGTCATATTCCTGTCGAACACAAAAACAAAGGTTCTTGCGTGGAGCAGATGAAGGCACCCGGCTTGCGAATGTCGTCTTGTTGGTCCGGTCAGGTACACGGATATGGTCCAAATATGCTCGTAACACAAGCGTGAACTTCACAATCAGCTCCCCCTGGAGTCAAAGAAGATGACATGATGCAGACGCCTCTGACAAAAGTACCTTCGAGTCACGTGATTCAATCAGACTTGTCCTTCTTCTTGCCTCCGCCAATGGGAACTTTACTGGCGACGGCGGAGCCGACAGCGGTCACGCCACCAGCCACGGCGGACACGCTGCCCTTCACGAGCCCTACTCCCATCGCTGGAACAGCTGCAACTGAGGTAACAGCAGTTTTCGTGAGATCAAGGCTTTTCCCTCCAACCCAGGCGACTCCACCCACTGTGGCCCCGACGGCTCCCTTCGTGACACTGAACAGACCACCGGCCACCCTGGAAAACATGCCAGGCTGAGGCTGGGGATGGTCTTTGTTGGTATCTACAGGATATAAAATGAAATATTAATACTGAAAACATCACCAGATAAGATAACAGAGCAGCTGTCTAAAATAAAACAAACATTAAGGGTGAAGAACTCTATTTATTAATTTATTAGGTGAAGAACTTTATAAAGCCACATTTTCATTAAACAATTTTTTTCATTTAATTTCATTCTTTAAAGTTTTCACTTGAAATAAATGTATTAGATGAAATTTCTACACAATTAAAAATTCTACCCACATTTTAATTAAAAGTAATTGTTAATTAGATTAATTTCATAGTTCAATTAAAGCGTTCACTTTCAATTAATAAAACAAAATGTATGAAGTGAAGAACTAATTAAAAATGCTAGTCATATTTTAAAAGTAATTATTTTATTTAATTTCATACTTAAAGATTTTGCTTTTAATAAAGTAAATTAAAGTAAAATAAAAATGCATTAGGTGAATAACTCTATACAATTAAAAATACTACATTTTAATTACAAGTATTTATTTATTAATTAGATTAATTTCATACTTAGTGTTCATTTTCAATTCATAAAATAAAAATTATTAGGCAAAGACTTTCATACAATTAAGTATACTAGCCACAGTTAATCAGTAATTAATAATTTAAATTAATAACTATTTAATTATTTCATACTTTAAAGCTTTCACTTTCAGTGAGTAGAACAATTAGAATATCTGGGAACAGAATTCTATGAACAATATGAATGATCTACTCTATTCATTTGATTTATTTGTAGATATAACCATTGTGGATATTTATCATCATTTACCAGTTTTTTTTAATCATTTCATTAATTAAAATTCAAAGTTACTGCATTTAGTGAAATGTTTTGCTTGAAATGTGTGCTTGTGGAATTTAGCTTTAAACAAATGCCATTTGATTTGAAATTGTGTCATCTACAGCAATGCCAGTCATACATCTTTAAGTGTCTAACCACTTTTTGGGGAACATTTTTTTTAGCCAGATGTACAAAGACCTACTACTATAAGCAGATTTACAATTTTATAACCAAATCTAGTATATTTGACAATTAAGACTGGAAAAATGTCCATGTAGGCAATGGCCTAGTGTCAGTCTTGGATTGTGCAAGAGCACCACTATGTGGCACAAAGCATTATCATTCTCTTACATGAAGATGTACTAAGGACAGCTGTATAAAATGATTCATTTGCCATGACTGTGCTAAGATAAAAAGCTTGATTGCTGCAAAAAGGAATAACTGTTGCAAGTCACTTTCACAATGAAATATCAGCATAACCTGCAGTACCTGCTGGAGGCTCATCCTTCAAGTATGCAGGCAACTCATCCCGTTGCTGGTTTGTTTCACTCATTTTTACTCTACATAAAAAAAATACAAACAAGATGTGGCAGTTATACTCTCCTTCATTTTCCACAAAAGAAATTAAAATTTGTCTTCCAAGAATCAAGAATTTGGGCGGGACCAGACACAGAAAACAAGGTGAAAGGTTGGCACTAAAAATGGGCTTCAACTCAAGCACTGACATAGAACAAGGCGGACCAGTTTACTCTGTCAACAAAAAGTAACATGCAACACCCTGTCAACATTGCGAACAGGTAGACTGGACTATTTAAGGACAAATAAAATCATTGTGTATCAGATCTTCCATATCAAAGTTCATAAATGGTTTGAAGTAATTTGTACGAGATGACTATTACACTGAAATTCTAAATCTTCCTTTTCATTGGTAAACCTTACAAACATGAGTGATATTAAGAAATCATAATTAAATATTAACATACAGCAGATGCAATATGAAATGCTGTGATGCAATATTCCAACTGAATCATTTATTGTCCTGAAGTCATACCTAAAGGGACAATAAAGATAAAACAGAGCTCATTGAGCAGTTTATTAATACGTGTACAGTTACACGTAAGCAATCATTGAATGAGTGGAAATGAGTGAATGGATCAGGGTCTTGAGTCAACTTTATGACGTAACAAACAACTGCACTAATGAACTTTAGTAAAGAGAAGTTAGACTCATGTCACTGAATCGATTCTTTCGCATTTAAAAGAACCGGTTCAAAAGAAAGAAAACATTCAGCTACTCTTTTAAGTCTTGACCTAAGTATTTCAGTAACGACGTGGTCACAATTACTTTAGCTCATTTATTAAATAAACTACCTTATGTGTAAAACTATCAAGTCATAAACATATTTACAGTGCGTTTATTTGTAATATTTCTCCTCGACTGACACAACGAAATACGATAGCCTACTATTTGGCACCTGTGAAAGACGGTTGAGGGAATTGTCGAGAACTATTCGGACGGATTCGGGAATCGTTTAATCCGGATTTGTGAACAGTTTTAAACGATTCATTAAAACGACTCAAACGAATGATTCATTTATGATTCGAACATCGATATAAACCTTTGCTGTTTGCTAAATCTGGCGTGGCGCTTGTGTGAAAAGTATTTTCTTTCCCTAAGAATAAATAATACTAATCTGGGCTTAAATTGACTCCAATTCACACTACATTTACACGTTAGGTGAGAAAGAACAATAAAGTTACAGGCTTGGCAGGAAATTATACAGTCACCTTTACGAAGAAAACATGTTAACCAAGCGAAGAGAACTTCGACTTGGAAAACTAGAGCCAGAAGCAGATCTTGCTTTGAAGATAATTACATGAAAACAGGGCGGCAGTTCATTAAACGACAGTTACATGACGTTAGGTAAGAGATGCATTTACTAGACAATCCAGCCATTGTCTACCAAGTCAATAAACCTCTTATGCATCCCGTAATATAACTAGAAAAAATATCTACATCCCCCGAAAAACATGCAGAAGGAAAACTTTGCCAACTGTCGTGTATATACTTACGAGTTTGCTTCTCTAAACTTCTGCAGATGAAGTTGGAAAGTTCTGTCTCCACCCCTTGTTTGTTTCAAAGGAAAAATAATGCTGCTCCCTTCGGCGATTCAGAAAGACATGCGCTAAAACTACGATGGATCTGCGACCTGACTAGACTTTTCTTATAAAGACCTATCTTTGCATAATGTGTACGTGGCGTCCTAGCTGTTTTTAACCACGTACCAATGTGGACACATAGAAGAGGAAGTGACGTTTAGTTCTTACCCCTCTGGTGTGTGAAATGACTTCACTATACTCTGGCTGTGTGTGGAGTATGGTGAAAATGAAGGGTGTATCTGTGCTCTGTGGACCAGAGTTCTTTGGTTTTTCATTGACTGAGATCTGATAATGGACATGGATCAATTAACTTGTCTCTTTGAGACAAAACCTCTGAGGATAGACAGCAAAGTGATAACAAAAAATGCAAAGTAATATTTACTTGATAACTAAACATGACTTCTGTGCCATGTAAAGTATACTCTAAGAAATGTTGATAAAAATAGGGCCCAATGTGCTATGTTAATAAAGAATTTTCTGTATTGATTTTTCATGTGTTTAACCTGTATTTTGAATTAAGTTTTTTAGTGTGTTGTGTTTTACAGTTAAAGTAAACGCATATAAACATAACAAATAAATGTCCTGGAAGAAAATTAGGCCTACCAGTAGCTTTTACGTGTCTATTTTTTCTTAGCGTGTAGGTGATTCCTGTTAGCAACAGGGTTGTGTGCCATTCAGAATTGAATTAAGAATTCTATTTAAATTCCAATTTGAATTTGAACATGATGTAGTATTCCTATTTGAATTTAAGGAAAAATTTAGTATAATTCAAACAAATTATTATCAGTGTTTTAAAGTGTAGTTTTCAAAAATTAATTTCATGTTCAGTTACCCATAAACATGTTTATTTTCATTATGGACATAACATATGAAGATATTATGACTTAATTAATCACAACATTCAGCAGTGAAATATTTCTGATAGCTCTTGTCCAGGGCAACATTGTGTAACTGACTTCTCATTCCTATATGTTGCTCTCTCTGCTCTCTCCAAGTATGCTAATACAATAATTTTATATTAATATTTCTTATCTATCTATTTAAGTAGCTTTGTAGAAAGTGGGATAATAGCCTAAAATCAGCTGTTTGTTAACTCAAAATAAACCCCTTCAGGATGATATACTGCTTTGTGTCCCGGCCACATTACCACCTTCATTTATTTTCAATAACTCAACATTTCCTTACTTAATATTCAATGTAAATTCCACATTTGTAAATATCTCAGATTATTTTTTGGACCATGCTTTGAAAAACACACTAATTTACCAAAAAGTCTTCAATATGAAACCACTGTCGTTGTAATTCCTCTGTTGTGGGACTATGTTGAATTTCTTGATTTGCAGTTCTGTATATTCCACTTCATGTCATTCAAATTCAACATCCTGTGGGCTGTGGCCAATTTACTCATGAATTGAAAAGGTAGTCAATTCTTGAATCTGAATTTTGCCCTGTTGTGTATGCAAAAGCATGTTTTACGAGATCCTGCCCTGTACTCTTCAATATAGAGACATAAACTGTATAAGTACAGTAACTTCAGTAAACTGTGCTAAAAAGGTGTTTTAATTATTAATACAAATTAAACTAGCGTTTCCTATTGGCTGTTGATCTGCAGCAGCTGTAACAGGGGTGTTTTCCCGCTCTTATTTATAAAATGACGTACTTCCTGCATTGTCAAGCAGCTTGTAATGTTTTGCGGGAACGCTGGACTTGCACAGATTCAAACATGACATTCATTTTGCAGTAGATATCACGTTGATATATTTGTAATTCCCGATCTGTTATTTTGTCGCGAGGGATATCGTCGCTTCGCTGCTGTTCTTTTTGACTGTGTTCCTTCCTTCCTCAGTCCAGTAAACAAATACAGAGGCAAGTAACTAATTACTTGTATCCTTTCAAAACCGTATTCCAAGTTATTAGCCAAAATCAAATATTCTCGCTTTGAAATGGAATATTTTAAGCAATAGCAATGGTTTTGATTTGAGGTCATATATTTCATGCAGTGTCCGCCAGAGAATCAAATACAATGTTCACTTGCAGCTCATCACACAGTGTATGAATGTGCAGGTTATTGCGTCGTTCTGCTTATTTGTAGTAATGCACCATATTATATATATATATATATATATATATATATATATATATAATATAATATAATATAATATAATTAATATAATATTATTTATATATATTTATTTATTTAATTTTTTTTTAAACGCATCAGACTTTATAAGGCCTTTGCTTAAGTGAGTGATTGTAACTTTTGGTATTTGATTGTAACAATTAGGTATTTCGTCAACCATGGGCACTTTCATGTCACAGCTGGGTTGATTTTGATGTAATACACACACACACACACACACACACACAAATGTTTTTATTAAATCAAAATCAACCCTGTTTTTTTTTGTTTTGTTTTGTTTTTTACAGATTTTGTTTGGCCTTATCTCTCATTTCAGACTTCATTGTCTTAAAATATTAAATTCTTATTTTAAAAAAGCTAGCTTAAATAACACACAAAATATTTATTGTGTGAAAAGTTGCCCTATAGTTGTGTTGCTATATTTGAAGAAACACCCAATAAGCAATTGAGTGATTTCTGTATTATTTTAGTGATGTCACTAGCCTTTGCTTTGCGTTAATTTTTGTCCCCAAAC